>JAAXYX010000149.1:0-60046 GCA_036851915.1 Ptenothrix huangshanensis | reverse complement strand
GAACCACCCCGACGAATAACTGTCCCGACCAGTGACGCCATAAGTTTCCCGACGAGTGCTTACCCCTACGAATCTACACCCGACGAGTGATGACGGAACCCTTTATCCCAGTCACCCAATTGCTGTCATTAATAAATGTGTATTTTTGTGTACAAAAAAATATTACGCTCCTCCTTACCCCAGCCAGGTAATTATCTCCGTTTTGGGTAAATGCATATAAATTGTGCCTTGTCAAATGCATCTTAGGTACATAGTACCCACTTCCGAACTATTACTTAAACATGTGTTTAGTTAATAGAAAACGCAGTAACAACTACTAATGACCAGATATGTTTATCGCATGGTCTCAACAAAATCTAACAAGGAGTTAATCATTACTTAAATAACACCTCATTTAAGCCACCACATGCAAACCAAACATTCAAAAATATCGACTTACCATAATCTCGATTACAGTAACGCTTTAAGTTTAATCGTTTGGTAGCAACTTTGCATCGTCCACACTGCTCACCAGCTGCAAAAAAATAAACCAAAATACATTCAGTCAATCAAACATATAATTATAATTTTATCCTTACAAATTACATATACACACCTTTTCCAACATACATAATTAAGTCACGTATTTTCTTACACCGTAATTGATCCTAACTGAATTTAGCTTATAGTTCGATTAGATGTGATAAAAGCACAATCACAGAAGCACAGTAATTGTAATGAACCACATGTCTCAGCCCCGCGTATACATGTGATATGTCCATACTTTGCTTTCAGTGGGACTTTATAGTCACATAGTTTTGTAATTTCTGATTTGAGAAGTTTAGTGTACACGTTAGGACACTGCTACTTTAGAATGAATTATCACTTGTTCTAAGTGCAGTAAACAGAAAATAAATGTTCAGCTGGGGTTTAACAATGATAAATCAACTCCCGAAGCATGATAATAGTTTTAATCAATAATTACGCAGGCAAAAATCGGCTGGTCACCACAACATTCATACCGCTAGCTAATATTTCAGTCTCAAAATTACTGCTCATTTATAAATGGGCTTCACAGGCTACATCGAGACTAATTCAATTTGAATAAAGTCACACGTTTTCAAAGGCGATAATTTCCAGCAAACTAAATGCACATATGAAACGACCTATGGATATGTTTAAGATTTGTAATAAAGTGGCTTCCTAGGATCTAACTCGCATCGTGTTAGAATAATGACAGAACCCAGCACTGGAAAGAGTACTAAAATCCGGTGTTCTTCAGCGGTAGTATAAATCAATTTGAAATCCTATCGTTAACATTTACGTTATGCTATAAGACAAATGGACTCGGACAAGACATAAAAAGTGCAGCAGCTAAGGAAATGAAAAAACTATGAAAAATCAGAGCTGGAAATATCATTTCTAGAGATCGCACAGCCATCAATGGTCGAACATTTGATAGAATGATGAATTGGAAGTTTGGCGATTGCGATGTTTAAAAATATAAACGTGGATGAAGAGAGTTGGTTGGGAAGGTTAGGTTAGGTTGATTTGATAGCAGTCTATGAGTTGAAGAATACGGAATAAACGCGAGTTGAAGCATTATAGGATAGACACATAGGAGAGGAGAGAAGGAGTGCGAAGATTGCCAAGTCTTTGATATCTCCGACTCTACTGGCCATAATAGCAATAACAGTAAAACAATGCAATTCCGTGGATACAACGGAGCAATGGCAATAACACACGTCATATGCACTAACAAGAAAATCAACCAAAAATGAATTGAGCTTCTGGGACAGATATTTCATCCATTTTTCATGGCTGGTTCCCTTTCCTTTCCTACAAGTCTTCTTACAGGTCCATTTCATCTTCTGCTTCTGTAGGCTTCTAGCCGACTGTTCTAATAATAAGCTGTGCAAGTAGCGATAGCACTGGTAGCAGACACGGTAAAATCATTTTATCTTCTGCCTGATACTACCCATTCGAGCATATTCCTTGTTGACATGTTCATAAAGTGTGCGATTAGTGCATGCCTATACCTACACATAAAACAAACCAGGATCCAACACAAACAGACCGTGAGGAAACTGTATTAAATTTTTTACCGTCCATTTTTTCCTTACCTTCAAAAAATAGACAGACCTAACTAACCCGACTACTTTGAAAGCGAATACGCCAATGACAAGCACCACTTCCGTTACGATTTTCAAACATACTTGCACTCAACAAGACAAGAACGAACGCCAACCGATATTAATGCCATTCCTACGACTCAGCAGCACAAGTAAGGGACGCAACGAGGAAGGTAGGATGACACGAACCAAGAAAGAGAATGGTCATGCCACCAGCTTTATTCTTTACTGATTACATTACGAATTATAACTTGGCGATGGTGCGATAATGCTTTAGTATAAACATATTCCTTTTCCTCCTCAAAACGGGTGCACACTCGTTTCAATGACCACGTTTTATTAATGGAGATGCGTTCGACCAAAATATGTAAAAAAAAAAGCCCAGGACCCTCATTGAACGCTTAAGAGAAGCTAAAGCTAGAACTTCCTCAACCTGTGTCACAAGCTAGTGTTTCCCACACTTTCCTACTACAGTATGCTTCGTAATCTGCATGCTTGAGAATACTTGAAATTGGTTTGAACTGATCGTTATGATTACCACACCACCCTATAGATATCACAGATAAGTATACAAAGTCATCCTTGCCACGAAGGTCATGCGAGGGAGACGGAGAAAACCCCACCCTCATGCCAGTACGCTTTCGAGTGTGAGGGAAGAGGAGACGCGTCGTAAAATCTGTCTATCTGTCTACTCCACAGTATCCACAAGCATCGCAAGAAAGTAGTAACCATAGTAAATTGTAAAAAGAAGACAACAAGAGGTTTCTTCTTTCCTCCGCGGCTTCACAATGCATATAAGATAATTTGGTGTGAGAAGGGTAGGTGAAGAAAATCTATAATATTATAGAAGCTCACATTAAAATTTTTTCTAGGCCTTCAGGGAGCTATTGGAGTCAGAGAGCAGAGTAATTTCATTAAGTGTAACACGTTTCCACTTCGGAACCACATCAGCATACCCCTGGGATACATTCCGCATTTATTCCGAACACATCCACCGACTCTACAGGCAAACGGCGAACCGCCACCACTCCCGATCTCGCTACCAACACCGACATTACCCACCTACTTGTAACTATACAGTCTCTTCTCTCCCAACTACGCTTTAAAACCCTCGGCCAACTGACTTCAAATATCTTACTTCCCCACCTGCATACTTATTTCAATGACCCACCTTTTACAAACTCTTCTCTCCTACCATCCAATGTCAGTTCATAAATCAAATTATTTATTCATTTCAACAATGAATACTGGACCAAGGAGAAGGATCCCAGTGAACATTTCTAGTATATACGCGTAAGAAACCAAGTATAAGACGCGAGTAGCCTTCCTCCTGCCTTCTAATCTTCCCTATAAAAGATCAAGCAGTCGTGCATTACTTTTTGTTTTCATACTCGATAGCGATCTTCCCAAACCATCACTCCACACATCCACATAATGCTTCCTCAACAAACTTGTTACACAATCAAATAAAGTATGAGGCAGCTATATCCACGTTGGTTTAGGAGCGAATAAAACAATTCGGAAAAACGGAATCTCGAGAAGAGGGGAAGCTTGCTGACGACGAGAGGATAGACATGTTCATATATGGCTGTAACACTACAGTCCACCAGACAAGCATAGCGTGGTATGTGGAGAATGTGGATGGGATAGATCCCTACTCAGAGCGTAAGCTTTCCCGTCTTGTCCATATACAAGAAACGATGATGATAGAGCCGCCCAAGGGTCACTTTCTAAATTTCCCCATCAGATTCGAAAAGTTTTTTTACCCACGCCATCCCTCGCGCGTTCATTACTGAGGGGAAATCCGAAATCTTAGATATTTTTCGTACGAGCAACTGAGCACGGCTTTTGTACACGTACCTACGTTGCTTGTGAGGCGGTAAACAAAATTGTTCGCAGTGCATCCTTCCCGTCTGCGATAGGATGCAAATGTTTCGCCTGCATCTGGAGTTTATAGTTTACAGACTCGAGTCCATAACTTCATCATGAGTACATGCAAAGTTTCATTCTAGAATCAGACTTATGCACAGCCCAAGTGAATGTTTCTGCCAGGAGAGGACTTCGGTATGAATGCACGATCTTCACGTATTACCCAGCCGTAAAAGTACAACCAGCTTATCACATTATGGACTCACCGGCTCGCCATGATGAAATGCCCAAGTCCTCATATGCACTCGCACGCTGACTCAAGTCCCTGCCCGGGTACACTACAACAGTACATAGACCAAATGCAAATGCTACACTCATTTATTCAGAAACGGTAGCAACAGCAACCAGCGGAAAACTTAAGTAGTGAGTAGATATCCCTGTGACAGCACTCCCTTTCATCTGTGTTTTCCTGTGCTAATCCAAGACACAAATATTTAACAACAGAGAATAGCTAGTACAATGTAGGAAAATAATGATGCCCTCAACCTAACTTCACACACCCCGACAAAACACAATCACAGCACAATCCAACTCGAGTCAACATAAAGCTATAGTCACTGTACACAGTTCATCCTTAGCTCATCCCACTGCCAAATCTCTTTCCTCTCGATCACAGCTCCACAGCGGGCTACGTTGCTCCATTGCTGACAGTCGAACAAAGGGTGCCCTTCCAACAGCTTCAACTAAAACAAACATACCACTCGAAACGCCAAGGTAGGCTCATTATCCGCGCACATGTTTCATCTCGGCTCTATACTAATTACAAGCCACAACTATACGTGCATACAACTGACTACAGTTTGTAAATATTAGTGAAGGGGTAATTAATTGCATCCATGCTCTCCATAAACCACCTTCCAAGCTCCGAGACAAATCTTGTTTAAATTAATAATTAATGCAGCCAGGGCGCGACATACAGTTGGCAGTAATCGTAAATATGCACCTTATGCATGTTACTCTATCATATGTAGATAGTATAATCCTTACTTTTCGCATCTGAGAATTTACAAGAAACCGTTTGGGGACAATCTTTTACCTTTTGGGCTCCGAAACTGACCAGGTGGCTTTTTCGCTGCAATGCAGTTAAAAAGATCGCTTCATTACAAACTCTTCGGATTAACAACGCTTTTACGATAAAAACATCAATGTGCATGTTGCAACGAATCTTTCTGACTTCAAAATTTAGAAACTACAAACTTTACCATGGCAGATAATTTCTACAAAGCAAGTTACAACAACTCAAGTTGAACAAATTTTCTAAAAGTACAAATCAACAACAAGGTAATTGTTTATAATATTGACAAAACGAAGCAGTGAGCCAAGCTTCGAATTGCTTCATATTCCAAAAACGGTATCTCATATATCCTCGTTTACCATTTCGTTAAACGGATGAGTCAAATTCTAAACTTACATAACGATAAATGAAGGAACAATGGCCATTGAATTGATATGCGACGACAAAACAATAAATCAAGTTATTCATGGGAGAAGAGGAAAGCGAATGGTCAACGAATATAATAGCTTCACGCTAGCTACCAGTTAAAGTTGTGCAGTTCCTAAAATTCAATAAAAAGAAGGATTCCGTACTCGCAGCAGGAATGGGGTTGCAAATCGATTGCTCATTACTGTAAACGGCTTTTTAGTTTGGGCAATAAACAGCTAAGTAAATAATGAAAATATTCATGATAAGGAAAACTTGATATGCAAAACTCCCTTCGCGTCACAATAGAAATGCGCTGCGGAAAGCATTTGAAAGGAATACAGCAACCAATACTACTTGTTTGATATTTGAAGTCGCTTTTGATATGCAGTGCAAAGTGTTAAGGATTGATTAGAAATGAGCAAAGAGTTGGAAGAAATGGGTTTGTGTCTACCAAATTCCAATGAATTTCAAAAATGCGCCAGCAAATCCAAAAATATCTAATGAATAATTGGCTACGGCATTACATATTATTATACACTTCAGATGGTATGGGAATTCATTTGAAAGATGTATAAACCAGAAGTGCGGGAGTGAATTTAGAAAGAGAATAACGTAATCCTGCTTTCTCACGCTATTACTTTCCATCGTAAGATCCCACGCCAATGAATACCTACATGCGTCTAGTCTAGTACCTACGGCATGGATATAAATCTATGCAACTTGGACACAGAAGAAAGCTGGTTTTATTTGAATAGAAATGTGTAGTGCGCGAGGGGAAAAATCAATCAAATATGTTGTGTTTGCCTAATCCAGAACAAAGTGAACTAAAGTAGCGTTTGTTTGCTTTGAATATACTGACTTGATTTCAGAAATATCCAACTTCCATGTAAATCTCTCCCTTTCATAAGCTGCTCTCTTCTCAGAACCGGAGGATATCTAATACGCTCAACAGAAAGGCACAGCCTCTCGTACTCGTAGTTCCCCTTTTTTGTCTACGTACAAACTTTTCATTATTTCATCAAACGTAGAAGCATCATCAAATTATCCTTTTCACTTGATCCATTTCACCACCACTTCATACCAACTTTATGGTGCATCAAAACACGGCTCACATATCTATCTCTACGACTTCGATTGCACACTGCAACTACTCTAAAACAATTCTATACTGCTAACACTGGCAATTTTATAATACATTTTTATACAGTGCTAATTTCCTTCGTAACTGAAACAACAGCAATGTGCACAACTATGTAACTTCCATACTTCCATAATTATGCGATTCCACATCAACAGCGCAGGATGTCGTAGAGTAGGCACGCACCAAATTAATAAAGTAGTGGATGGCTTTTAAATACACCGGAATCTCGTTTTAGTGACATCTCAAGGGACCGAACATTTGATGTTACTATAGTATGATTGCCACTATAGGGATGTAATGTCATAAGGTCACTACAAAAAGTAAGCAATAATAGCATCGGAAATTTTCGCACACCGCCTTATTTTTACTGGCGCCAATACTTTCGTTCTTGAAAAAAAAATCCTCAATTAGAGTCATAACTCAAAATATTTGGGTTATGCTTTAGAAATAATCGCGCTTTGGTTGTTAATTCATGCAAAAGTTACTTTTTTAGCGTTGCCGTGAAGCTCAAACGTCACGAAAATTCTGGATGTCACTATAAAAAGGTCAATAAGCAGAGATTTTGTGTAAAGGGGATTGAAAATCATGTAATTTTAGTGAGAATGTCACTGTAAACTTGTCACTATAGCAATGAAGTTCCTATACATTAACATGAACATTTTACCAGGGACGCCTTGACATGTCGTTATAATAAGAATGTTACTATTTACGGTGTCGTGTCACTATAGGAAGATTTCACTGTGATTAGGTATTTTGTTTTAAAGTAAGTAGTTTCAATTGACATTCTAACAATGTATCCAAGGTAGGTAGTTTAGACTATTCTCTTTATCAGGTACTTAAGTTCACTCCTGAAAATAAAACTCGAGCCAAATCAGAATTCGAAGAAGAAATCGTTTTTTAGTAAAATACAGACAGTCGTCACTTTCATCTCTCAAATTAGGGTAGGTAAATTATGTTTTAAGGTTATGCCTGTTGTTTCTCGTTCAATTTTGCACTAGTGCCCCAATTTTTATGAAAACTTAGTGAACCGTGTCCATGATTCAACGGCTACCCTAGACCTTGTCCTTTTATGATATTTCCATACTAAACACTGTTGTGACGGAAATGCTCATTGTCACTCAATCATTCTGGCACATTGCTCTGAACACTTCTTTTACATCGCTTCTAAAATGTACTCACATACTTTGTCCACCATTTGAAGCCACTTTGTCCGTTAGTTCTTCGAATGTATCAATAGAAATATCGAGACCAATAGTTTTTATCTCGAAGCTCGAGAAATTATTCTCGAATATTGAAGGCTCGAGACTTTCGAGATTACAATCTCTCATTTTATCTCTTGAGTAAGGGGTTAATGGACGTGCACTACGTATTCAACTTGAGTGCAATATTAACACTTTAAAGAAATTATTATTCCACTAAAAGTTGTGATAGAAGAATATCCACAAAGTTTGCAACTGCGTTTCAAGTTTTAAACCTAAAATCAGGAAAGAATCGTGAGTGGAGTACGAGAACCGTGGACGACATAGCATTCGGTATGAATTATGTTGCGATACAAAAATCCTAAAGAGATTCAAGATCTTAAAGTTGTTCAAACCGACCCAACGCAAAAATACGCATCTTACATACTAATTTCATCAAGACATGTCAACCAGTCTATTGTAATCTTTTCTACTCAAGGAAGAACTCCGTTCTTAAAGTGCTGACAATGAGGAAATTCTAAGAACCAGTATCTGGCGTCCCCACCACAGGCTCGATTAAAGTATGTACCGGTAAGGAAAAGAGAGAAGTTATATTGCCACGTTTCTGTTGTTTTTCTTTCATTTCTCTCGTTCCAAACATGCAAGCTACTTAAATCGCTCCCCCATCAACTCCACGGCTTTTCACGACAACCCATTCCTGTCACAGGCTTGGTTACCACAACAACTGAAATACGTATATGATTCAAGTTTGTAATCTCCACGTTCCCAGTCCGAGTTTGAACTCAGGGTACAAGTAGTCTTTTACTATTTTTAATAAATGTGTCATGCCAACTGACTACACACAGCAGCAAATGTAATTACACCGTATTTCCTATAATAGTACGCCCCGCGTGCTATGTATTGAAACTGAGACCCTTCAGACTTCAGACTCGCGTACTAATACAAACCCCTCGTTATTATAGGCCCGCGTACTGCCATGTAAATAAATGTAATTTGGACCCGCGTCTTCTTTGAAAAAAACAAGCGAGTTGACCCGCGTACTATTATAGGAAATACGGTAATCATATATACACATAATTCTGCCGATTTCATTTATGCACAAACATAAATGATTTTGTCGGAGCTCGATTTTTAGTTTCAGGGGTGACCTACCTTATACGCTGCACAGGGTTCTGATCTACGATGTTCTCTACCAGAATCAAGATGTTCTCAACCTCGAAATTTTTTTTCTATTTGACAGTCTAAGGTGTTATCTACCTCAAAAACCTTCTTTACCGCATACTTTAATGTGTTCTCTACTTCGAAAACCTTCTCTACCTACGACAATTTTAGTCTCTACTTCTTCCTTAAAAAACATACAGCGAAACTTCGTAATAACGACCGACGATACAACGTCAATTTCCCTATAACGACACATATAACCGTCCCCGTCAAAAAGCCTATGTCTTCCCATGTTAAATTTGAGGTTACGACGTCACTTTTTATAACGACGTTCTCGCCATACCATCATGTTGCAGCCTCCCCCACAGTTGCAGTTTAAATTGGAAACTTTATAACGTCATGCATGTTTGGTTTGCACGTACCATTAGCTGTCATATCTAATTATACAGTTACAAGTAGTGATGGCACAAAATAAATTCTCCGGGAATTTTCGGTAAAAAAAATTGGGACAATTCCCGACATTTTGGGAATTTACTTTTGAGGGAATTTCGGGCAAAAACAAATTGGGAAAATTCCCAAAATGTCGGGAATTTACTTTTGTGGGAATTTTGGGAATTTTGGGCACAAAAAGATAAAATTGGGAATTTATGTCGAACTTTCGAAAAGTCTGGACAAAAAGATCGAAAATTGGGAATTTATTTGGAAGTTTTGGGAACTTTGTGAGTTTTGATAATTTTGTGAGTTTTGGCAATCTTGGAAAATTCGGGAATCTATTTGGAAATTTTGGGAATTTACTCGGGAATTTTGGGAATTAATTTTTAAGAGAAAATTCCCGGCATTTTGGGAAAATACGGTGGGAGGGAATTAATTTTTATGCCTTGGACATAAAAAATCAAGATCGGGAATTTTGCCAACCCTAGTTACAAGTATAATGAGCTTGTTAGCTTATAATGCAGTAATTGTACAGTTATGTACAGCTTTTGCAGGTACAAACTGTGGGTAAGTCATCCGTTTTGAAGGCAGGTTAATTTTATACCCTAAGAAAGGGAGTTTCATGCAACGAATAACTTCTGCTCATGTGTCCAGATATTGTTGATTAACCAAACGTAGCATCCTATAACGTCTGGACGTTACAGTTTATAACGTCACCTCCAAATAACGTCCAAAAAAATCCGTCCCGTGAGGTGTTGTTATAACGAAGTTTCACTGTATCACTCCTACAGATTACTCATTTCACAACCACGATGCTCAACTTTAACTATTTTTAGCAAGAAATTATAATGATTTTATTATAACAATTTGTAATCATTGGCATATTATATTATACAATACTGTTTCACCGAGCACATTAGGCTCGAGCTACAAGGGACAAAACTTTTACAGACATTTTCTGGCGATTGACGGCTATCCCATGCATTTAGCATATTAGCTGGGGCAGTACCATAAAATAATTCCTTGTTTAAAGTAGTTTAAGTTGTTGAAGTGGTGGAGCTTCGTGGTTGTGAGTTGAGTAATCTATAGTTGACAGTGATAAATGTACTTCCAGGAAGATGTAGAGACTAAAATTGCCGTAGGTAGAGAAGGTTATTGATATAGAGAACACATTAGACTATGGGGTAGAGCAGGGTTTTGAGGTAGAGAACACCTTAGACTGTTAGGTAGAGAATGTATTTCGAGTAGAGAATACCGTACATCAGTACACTGCACAGGCCTAACTACCTTGGATGACGCTAGTGTTACTTTACCTTACATGGGCATATTGTTTTATACCAACCTAACATGTTTTATACACAAAAACAAATGCTACTTTTAGATAGCATAACGTGAGTTAAGAGGCAAAGCGGCGGATATCCATTTTTTCTTAAAAGCAAAGTGGCGCAATTCCAAACATCGCTTAAAGCAAAGTGGCGCGCTGGTCAATTTCAGGCTTTCAGGTTACTTTATGGCGCCACTTTGCTAAAGCAAAGTGGCGCAATTCCAAACATCGCTTAAAGCAAAGTGGCGCGCTGGTCAATTTCTCAATTTCAGGTTACTTTATGGCGCCACTTTGCCTTTAGGGATTTCTGGAATTGCGCCACTTTGTTTTTAAGAAAAATGGATATCCGCCACTTTGTCTCTTAACTCACGATAAGCATACATCAAATCTGAAATACGGGATTCAAAAAATGAAACCAAGATAGATCGTGAGTCATGGTGCCTAAACAAAAAACGAAAACTCTTCATAAACGGCGAGTGAATGCCGAGATGTAACCAATTACAACCAAACAACAAAGATCAGAAAGAAAACAATTACGTACTTTGTTCTTCGACTCTACCAGTGACGGATTCAATCGGTTCTGGTTCCGGCATCTTTGGGATTTCTGAAAAATAGTAAATAGTTCATCAAGTATCTTACATCTGCCTTGATAATACAAAACCTGATAATCATAATGTAATCACCAGGTGATTAACACCTTGAACCTGATTCACCAATAATTTACAAAATATATTGCTACTACTCTAGCCTGAAACTGCCCTTGTTCCCACGGGGGGAGGTCTCAGCGGCTGACACCCCTAGGCTCTACTGTTAATTTTTTGAAATTTGGAGGGGGGTCTTACCCCCTTATGTTAAAATATATCTACCAGGGAGGGTGTCCAATTATTATGGGGAGTGGCTATGCTATTACTGCTAAAGCAAGTTCTGCTACAATACAAAGAGTTTGAGAGCTCACAACGCTTCTAAAATACAGTAACAATGATAACGTTGCTGGTTCTTGCAATTTTATTAAAAGGAACATTTCTCGCCAGGTTTTGTTATAATAACAGTAGCAAACCTGCTTATCTCCTAAAAAGAGAACCAACAAGATACATAATACAAAATACATCAAAAGTTTTTTTTACTACTGACACGCTTTTTAAAACTCGCATTTTAAGTCACGAGAGCTATTATTTTTGCCAAAGGAAGAGCCAGGTCAAGCTGGAAATATATGACACAAAAAAAGTTCAAAATATTTTCTGACTCTTATTACTGAAATGAATTACTCAAGCTCATTTTGAATCTGACTGTACTAATTATTGTCTGTATACAAGTACATGAGTCTCTATTTAAGCCAAATAAACTGGATGACTGGAGTCGGATTTAATTCTCCATACTCTCATGTAAGGAATGTAAAAGGACAGCAATGAAAATACAGGACAATATACAAACACAAACCAATGTCAAATTACAGCTACAGAGAGAATAATACAAGCCACAGCATACAAGTGTGCGTGTAATTATACAAAATTCAGGTTTACTTACTAACGCACGGTGCGATGGGTGAGCGGCTCTGTTGGTATCCTTTCGCGCACCGGTTGCAAGTTAATCCCGTCACTCCATCTTTGCATGGACACTGACCAGTCGTTTGGTTGCATGTACGCCCCGATGCTCCCACCGGATGACATTCGCATGCTTTCAAATCATAGCAAACATAATTTGCATAAATGATCAAAACTCTGCGCTAATTAAGAATGTCCGAATGTTTTGTTTCCAAATACCACCCACAATCATAAAGCAGATGGGCATTACTATTTCATCACAACTGTAGCTTGCTTGCTTCGCGTTTTATCATCGTAAAATGATAGACGTTTTTATTGCTCCACCAAACAGCTTGGTTCTATTTACCCATAGCCCATAGGTGATTAAAGTCTTCCACATACAACAAGCACGCTTTACGTCTGAATTTATGTCATTTCGCATCTCTGCTTTTGTACATTTCCCTTTACTTAAAAGGTTGGCATACAGTCAGGATTAGCAATGAGGTGCTTGTGTTCCAGTACCCTTTACGCCCAAGTATAGTATAATCGCCGTACGCCGAACTTTGATAAGCCGAGTGCTTCTGTCCACTCGTGAACGAAGTCCTATCTTAGCACGTATTTGACTTTCTATAACCCGAACCTCAGTAAGCCGAAATTTCTCTAAGCCGAACCATTTTTATGGTCTGCCAAGGAGAATAGCATTGAATTTGCTTTCCATAAGCACAACTGGAATTTGTAATCAAACCCATCGATTTTTATTGCATTTTTGAACTGCACATTTTGTATGCGCTAACAACCTACTGTAATGAGTTTTTCGAATAAAAAAGGCACTATTTGTTTGGTTACTTCTGTATATATTATTATTATATTTAATTTAAACGTGAACAACATTTGATAGTCTGATTTTATTCGCTATTAGTACTTTAACATACCTAACTTTTTATAAGAAGAACTTTCTCTAAGGCAAACGTTTTTAACGGAACCATCAAGTTCGGCATCCAGAGATTCCACTGCAATAACTTGACGCACCACGTTACTAGAATGTAAGGTACAACCATCTGTGCTGACTTTCGATTATTTTCAACTTTTGCCTATGTAGGTACCTACCCGGATACCCTAATTATTTTTCGTCCGAATACACCTTATCCGCTCGCTACCAGGAGTGAAGATACTGTAGGTCAAAGGTCATAATTTACCTATCTTTTCTTTATTAAGTTTTTCAATGCCTGGGTTCAGGAAATATGGCAGCGCATAATGGCAGCGCCCCATAATAGCAGAGGGTCAGAGGGCGCAGCCCCCCCCCCCCCCAGCTGCTAGGGGTGGAACCGAAGGCTAAAGCTTAGGTTTGAACATGCGACGGACTGTAGGTGCGGGAAACCTAATCTTTTGACTTCAATTTTTCGGGCAGCAACACAAAGATTACATAAAAAAATTACCTTTGCAGGCCTTGCGATGAGTAATTGGTTTGGAAGGATCTCGATAGTATCCCTCTTTGCAGTAATGACAGAAACGACCTGCAGTATTGTGACGACATCGAAGGCAAACTCCTCCGCTGAGGCGCCCAGATAACTTGTACAGTTCCATGTTGAAGCGGCACCTTCTTGCATGTGAATTACACTGACAAGCTACAAAACAATACATCAAGTCAATCATCTTTTCAACTTTTTTCTTCCAACTCCCTCACATATGCACGTCGACATTGTTAGGTGATTTGGCTGTTTTATTCTTTTAAACTACTTTATAATAATAATAATAACACCGTAAAACTTCAAATAAGAGCCCCAGTTATCATTGTAAATATTGACGCCTCTCCCCGGCTATCTTTAGAGGCCGGTTGTCTTTAGAGGCAGAGTATCTTTGGAGGCAGGCTCTTTTTTGAAATTTTACAGTAATAATAATATTTATTCTCATAGTTGATGATCAGCAAGAAGCTACCCTTACAACCATTGTTTCACAATATTTCCATAGTTGTTACAATAAGTTTCGCAGTATAATAAAACTTGAAGTTTGCAATGTTAAACTGCTTTATGAGAAAGAACCCTTCCACGTTAGTTATAGCATGCTGCAGTATCGCGAGCAGTTCAAAAACTGATTAGGTATCTGGTTTTAGTAATGGAAAGCATGTCGTATTATCCCTACTTAACTTTTACCCACCTAACAGTAAAGACCAGTAAGAAATACATGATTAAAATCAGAGTATAAGTAATTGTATATTTATATTTATTCCGTTCCTTTTCCCTTTTCAAATCGATACACGGAAGTGTACCAAGTTACACGAATTTAACAATCCCATTAAACGCACCATGATTATGGGGGCATAGTTACGCTAAAATTCTTCAACTTATATATTAATTTCCTACGTGCTGAAACGAACCAAGAGAGCGACTTTCATCAAAATCTGAAAATTACTTCGTCGAAGTGTCTCAAAAGGAACACCGTATTCTAAGAGGAGCAAAGGATGAGTAGATGAGAAAGGAAAATGAGACGATTAATATTAAATACATACATCTGTAATCGGTTTTTAAACTGTGTGTACATCTCCTCCAACGAGCATCATATAAACAGATCCGCCCAGAACTTACGTGCTAGGTGCGTTGGTATACTTGCTGACCAGCAGCGTACGTAACTACCAATGTTTTAACTTTTACCCATTGCACGTCAGGAAGCCCTGGTGTAAAGTTTACGCTGAATGCGTAATTTAATATTTTACATCCAAATCAGCCTCTGCCACCACATTTTTCTCCACCAACCTTTGTTCATAATAAATTAGCACAGACAAACTGTGCATTGTGGCATACATCTACTTTCTTCAGTAAGAAATCACTCTGTATGACGTCACCAACTTATACTTGTGTGATTATCAGGAAGTAAAAACTATTCAGGGGATAAGACGAAAGTTTCAATTTCGATAGTCTATTTCACTTGCAAATGGATGCGAGAAAGGGAACTTGCCTTATTTGTCAGAAATCTCAATGTCAAAATAAACCCAAAGTTGGAGTGTTTAGAATGTCGATTACCACTTTACCACCAACCACTCATAGGTTTCTATTGTGCACCGGGTGTCGCTGAAAGATTTTGTGAATTACAGAGTTGAAGTAGTAGGTATATAAAGCAGCGATGAGTAACCGAAATAGGCGTAATTTCAACCTTTGATACGCTGGCGTGAGCGTGAAACCATGGGCAGAAAAGTTTTTTCGAATTAAAAAGAAACAAAATTCCTTTACTGATTACAAAATTGATTTTTCAATTAGTTTGCACTGCTAATAAGGGTTTTGCACCTCCACTAAAATGACCTGACATGATAAATGCGTTACCTCTCTTTCGATCTCACTTGAGTATGACAGGGAAAATAATTAAGATTTCCCACGTATTGCAAGGTGCCCAGGACATGCACAGTCTACGACAGTATCACACACCTTACAAAAGAAAATCGTTCCTTGACGGGGGGTGCCCCAGTCCCCAGTCCGTTGGAAAATATTTCGTTTCGTCCAATCCCCAATTCTCATCCACCCAAATCTACACTGTATATATTCCTAGACCAATATTGCAGACAATACGCACAGCTAAATATATACGTACATGTATCAATTCTGTTGAAACATCGGTTGTACCTCTGCGATCCACCTGGCAGAGTGGTCGAGAGAACAACTGAGGATATCAACCACAGCAACTCCAACTCATCTTTTTAGTTACGCATTCTTTACCTTTTCAGATACCTCCTCATCTTTTATACACCTGTATCATATTAAGGCTTGTAAATGTTTTCTCTCCAAATCGATATACGCAACAAATACGCATTTTCAGTTGTACTCAAAAGGAATTTTACAAACTTTCCGGCCGATTTATGTGTACTTTATGTGTAAACTGTATTTCCCATAATTGGAAAATGTCTTACATGTTTGTCCAAACACACAACCCTAATGGAAAGATCATATGACTTCGAGCACCATGTACAATTATACAATTGCCTCTATCTGCTATCTCCGCTCCCCATGCACCGTTTTATCGGCAGCAATGATTTTGTATTCGTCATATTTATTATGTACTTTGCCATGGAGGTATCCGTGCCTCTTTAACTTTATTCTAAGTGACACGTTAAGAAACTGTCTTAAAATAAGGCTACGGCTTCGATGTCCTTATAGTGCATGTTAAGGAAAAAAGCCTATGAGCCTAAGTAAGTGAACTGTGAGCTTTTCCATAGGCGGATGTAAGCTTGATTTTTAAAGAAAGCACTATGTATGTTACGTAGGCCGGAAAAACATTCCATCGACCAAGTATTTTTTAATTTCTGCGCTAAGGGTCTGCCAGTTAAGGCTCCAGCAGAGGTACTTACAAAGTCCCCTCCCACATTTTTCTCTTTCCTCTAGAAAATCTTCTCGTGTCTGAAAAAAAAATTAGGACCGTATAATACCTTTTATTGATAATAAAATCGATCGAACTTTAACCCCATGTTATCACCTTTACACCTTCCCTCAACCTCGGCAGGCCTGACCAAACTACACTTGCCATGAACATGATACCAGAAGACCAGCGTGATACTACGGCACCTTTCCAACACCACGTTGCAAACGCCTGCACCTGAAATCTACATTAGGCTTTACTTAGGTATTCATCCCATTATTGTGTCCTATGGCTAGGTCCTTTCACTTTCTTCAAACGATTAACACTTAGTGAAATCAAGTCAAGAGGAGACCGCCGACAGACAACCAACACCAAGTAAGTAAAATTCATCGTTTACAGTTTTTGGGCATATTTTTGATGGGTTAAGCAACTATGCAGTCGTTCATGACGCATTTAACCCCCAGAGAAAACTTCAAAGTCCATTTCTGCGGCTGAATGTGGCAGAGTGTCTGTGTCATTTTGACAAAAATCTACCGTGAGCAAGTTGAGATAAAACACGCATCTTCACACTGCATGTCGAGACACCTCAAGTCATACATAATTACATGCTGCCTTACCCTTAGGTACACAATTATAAAAACAGACACCATTAATATATTGTTTTACACAAAGTCTACATAATTACTTGTGGACTCAGACGCTCATGTACTGTTTCCATTCCTTCTTATCAGACTATCATGTAGGCATACACACAACCACAACACAGGAAGATCCAGACGTCGTTTACACATGGAAATGAAATGTGAGCAAGCCTGCGTAAATGTAGTCAAAAGACAAGGCGAACCTTTTTCGACTTTCGTTTTATTTCCGTTCAAGTAAATTCAGTTTATAAACAATAAATCAAGTGTATGTATCTGTGTAAACTAATTCAATACGAAACATTTTTGGTCCCTCACAAGACGTACTCCTTGACAACCTTTTTCCTTCTATCAATGTCGAATGTCGACCCGACCCTCTTGAATAGAAATTGAATTTTGATGAAGATACAAATAAAGTTTGACTGCGGCATCCAACGCTGACTTTCGAGTTGGATCGACCCCTAAAATCAAACTTGCTTCAACTCATCTCTAACGACACCAACAAATGTAATATGGTCGGTGTACCCACTACAGTCACCTTCTCCTTGAACCAATGACAGGAACTAGCTTTGCCCAATGGTACGTGTTCGAATATCACGGAAAACAACTCAATGAAAATTCAGAAAAGGTGCCTTTCGCAGCACAAGCACAAAACGTAGGTGCTTGCTCATTTTTTTACTCTCATCTTTACGCATCTCAACCAAAAACCAAACACAAATCTAATTTACTTGCACTTACTCAGCAGTACACGAGTCACATTTTTTGTCGGTTATAATGCTTTTCTTTCATAAATGATCATAATACACAACTTCAAATATGAATTCTTTACGCTTTACATCCTGCTTGAATACAATTTGCTTTCTACATCGTCGTCGAATAAAGACAAGTCATGATCGGATTTGTTGTCCATGTCTGGAGAAACAAGGCACTTTAGTTGTCACTTGAGCTTCACCAAACTTCCTAACCTTTATTATCGTTGATTCTTCTTCTTTCTCAATCTTTTCCAGAATTAATAAAAAACAGATTCATTTGTTGGGTAACTTCCTGTTCAACGTAGAGCATACAATGCAGTTAAAACTGCCCTACAAGTCGGTACCTACTTATTTCTAATTATTTACGAAATTCTCCAGCAAAAGTGAAGTTCGACGAATTGTCAAAACTAGTCCTGATCGTTCTAGCAAGTGACCATTACGAACAGTGATATCTGCATATATCTTTGAGATGTGGGCAAAGGTCAAAATACGTGGTATATATAAAATGCGAATAGGTACGCATGTGGGAGGTGAGAGCTTGAATACTGAACCATTCAAGAGTTAGGGGTTAAGGAACTTCCTCGTGCATGAAAATTGGATTACCATTAATCTGTACATTATAACACACGTAGTAAGTAGTAACCGCTACGAAATCCCGAGAAATTCAAAGAAAAAGGAATCCTTGTGTCATGATTTGAATATTAAACAAAATAAATCTCAGAAATAAATTTCCTCCGACAGGCTTGACTCTTTCGATTTTACTTGTATTGTGGAGGCCATTTTCGTCTGACCGACGTGCTCTCCACATCCATCAAGTTTTAGGCTTGCTCATCGGTGTAGTGAAGTTTGTGACATTGGTAAATCCAATCGAGCCTAGTGTAGTGTTGCAGTATCCAAGTTGTCCATAGCTACGTAATTTATTATGCAGAATGCAAGGACGTGGTAGGACAAGGAAAAGAATAAACAAGGATCTGATGGCTAATACGGCATAGGTAGGTGTAGGTAAGGATATGATATGAAACCTATACTAATAAATCGTTTCCGAGAACTGCAGTTACAGTTACAGATAATAAACAGCGCCTAGCTCTGTATGTACGTTCGCAGAAATTCGGTAGAGTACAGTTGGTCTTAGTTTCGTTGATTCACTTTAAGCAAAGTAACAGACTGAGGGAAACCTACGAGAAACAGATTGGTACGTACAAGGATCAAGAAAGTAAATGGGAAAACAAAATATAAAAGGAGAGTAGCTTGTGTCAGAAGGAATCAGGAGAAAAGAAAAAGTGAGAGGGACCGCAAAATCAAATGGAAAACAATATTTTCCCCCATTCTATCTTGTACAGTTAGCCCATTAATCTTTTGCCATTTTGACAGTCTGCCTATCATTCTCAATTTCCTACTTGTGCCTCTTTGAACTTCCTCTTGAGCATAAGCGCTCTTTTTCTTTCTACTTTCCTTGACATCACGAGATAGTCCAGATTAAACTCATAGAGTAATATGTACCTACATCAAAGCCTAAGCTGTATTTACTAAATGCATACTCGAACGTACATACATAGTACGTATTCATAACTCAACTAGATTCTGTGGATTGTGGGTGGGAAGCAGAAAACCGAAAGTTGCTACGTCCCTCAACTCAAATTATACGCACATTATCGTAATCGCACTGTATTCCTATGAAGACTTTTCTGTGTTAGGTAAAAAATAAAACCGTCCTCAGACTAGACCTGGATTCCATATTACTCCACGTCTGTCATGCAGACTTTCAAAATTCTATTCGTTAAGTTTACGTTAAAATTCGGGTTGATTCTCCCTCCGAACTTTAGCTGAGACAATGTCTTCCCATATGAGTAGCTCAACGTCAGCATTTACTGTACTTCTAGAACAGCATGGGACACAAGTCATAATATGATTCGCCTCGAAGGATCTACATGCAAAGATAGATACCTACTACACCTACGATTAGTCTTTGCTCCTAGAGTTTTTCTTCCACAGATCGAAGCTGACAACCATGGCGAGGTGGAACCATTTGATTGCATTCAGTTGAACTGCCTTGACCTCCGTATTCCTTGTTTCAAGCATCATATGGGTAAAGACCTGCTAAATCTGCTTAAGTCAAAGCATTTTCAACAAATTTGACTTTACGGATAGTTTACAAACGCTAGCCAACAAAAACAAAAATATATAGGCATTCTATCATCACACCTGACGTAAAGAAGAGCAATCAGTGTCATACATAAACCAAACCACTTCCAGAATTCATGCTCTGCATAGCGAAGCACAGAATCCCAACCACCTCATAATCTCTTGGGAGTTGTTTATCCCCATACTTTAATTTACTATATATTGATTCTTTAAAAATAATAAGTTTGATTATTTCCTGTCAGTCACAGGACTTGTTTCAAATACCTACCTTTACGTGTAATTATTACATTTTATTTGCAAAAAAATAAAGGCCCGCACTCTTAAAATAATAAAAATACAACTAAACTTATAGTAAATACCTGGTTTCCACGCCGCCATTCTTGTTTAATGTACTGAAGAATGCTAACCTTACATACTGAGAGTTGCGTAATATAATCCAGGCAGTCGGGTACTTCAATTCTACCAGTTCTACCGTGCTAACATGTAGCGCCTAACCAATTAAAAGTATAATATTAAGTAGCTTGTCACGACCGCGGTATTTTTAAACCGAAATAATAAGTGACAATATAATACCAAGCCTTTCCACTTGACACAAGAGACTACTTAGTACCATTATGGGTAAGCAGATTTAGACGAGTCAACTAGTGAAGAGAAAAGGCCACGACGGTCGGTACATGTGTCTATATATATATATATGCCTATTTTTATTTTTTCCATTTATGTCAAAATGACTGTCACTGTCACCAACAGGACTGACATGTCATTGGCAGGCAGGCTAAAACAAGTAACGTCATTGTCAGGAAGAGATGCTGCTGACTTGTCGTTTAGCCCTACCTACTTCATACAGTGCCATTGACATGATACCCGACGACCGAACAACCTAGCCCACTGAAATCAATGCAGCTCTACAAATATTGACCCTGCAAATTAAAAGCTGCGAGCAAATTACTGGCCCAGCAACAAGACCAAGACGATTCCAAAGCCGACACAAGACTCCAAGTCCGGAGTACTTAAGCTCCTACAAGCACAGTAACTACAATAATTACTCCTTGCTCTACAACACAACCTTTAAGATCTGCTGCTGCCGATGACGAAATTGAGACTAAAGCACTACGCAACTAGTTGAAGACGGTGTTGGTAGAAATTAAACTAGAATACTGAAACTTGATTTTATCGAGCCATTGATCAAGCCGTGATTCATGCTTTTCATTACCCGCATTTTACTGACCTTCAAAGTACCTGGACTCAACTGTATATACGACCTTGTATTGGAAACACGTTTCCCGTTCACAATTTGATAATTTTCAGTAAACTTAGTCTTATTTAGTGATGTTCAATGACCTGAAATAGATTACCCAATAGACTTCTTGATTTTAAAACTACGAACAACAGCACTAATGTATGTAACATGATTGTAAAAAATTCGCACAAATCAAAATCAACTCTATTGGTTTCAATTACGTAATTATACGCTTCAGTTGTGCATATGTATATGTGTCGTTGAAAAACCAAAATATGTTAAACGCAATAGGCCCCTCAAACAGAATGGTAATGCTATTGAAGCTAACCATTCACTATGCTTAGCACAGGACCTAATGTGTTTAACATATCGTCGATGAAGAGTCAAAGTGAGCCGAATCCAAATGGCACTAAAAACAACATGAGCTAAATCCAAAGCAACATAAAAATAAAATGAGCTAAATCCGCTAATGGGTAATGGATTTAGCTCATTTCGTTTTCGCGTTGCTGTGGACTTAGTTAGCTCATATTGTTTTTAGAGACATTTGGATTTGGCTTACTTTGACTCTTCATCGATGATATTTTGGTACTTCAACGACGATATATATTGTCACAGTGCCCGTGTCACCGATTTGCATTTTATGCGAGATGAGACGCGGAGTGCGACCAGGTGATGAGGACAGGCAAAGGAGTTCAGGTTGGCAAGGAATGAGCGCGTAAACTGAAGCATTTGGTAAGCTTGGATTCCTTTGACTTGGCTTTGGTTTCGGCTCCTCTTACCTTTGCTTAAGTGTATGTTGTAGATATTCCTTTTCTTTCCCATACCTTCCGGGTATATGAAACCAATGATTCACTTCGATGAATGACACTTGACAACGGACTAAAAACATCTAAATACGAAGTCCCCACATGCACCACCTTTACTGAAGTATCCTTAGCTCAAATTTTAGGAATACCCCGGACAACTACATCAAAAATGAATTCCTTCAGAAGTTAATATTTTTTGCTCTATGTCTTCCATCCTGCATTTTACACTCTTTGTCATACGTACACATACCACCACTACTTGTTTTTGTAGGGGAGAAAACAAACAGATAATGGGGGAAACCCTTTGGGGGATTTTGAACACTTAGATACTTCGTAGTTTAGAATTTTTGGAGTAACTTGCAGTGAGTATGTAAATACCACCGAGATAATATTTAAAATTTTAAAATTCTACGAAAGTATTTTTCATTAGATATCCGCTAATGATTTAACTTGCAGGTAGTTTCATTTCATAATTTACTCTTTCCAAGACTCCAAGACCTGTCAGTAGCTATGCATCTGGCTGCTAGTTTTTTTTCAGCTTCAACCTGCCGCTGGACAATTTCTACTTATCGAAAGTTCCGGTTTCTTGTTTCATGCTTACCCAACCTTCCAACCAAAGTTTACAAACAAGAAATCGAAACTTGCAGCTAAATTGTGTAACATGAAAAACGGAAGATATATCAGGATATTAGGCAGGTATATTCTTCCTCGAATCTACTTATTCCAGGTTTTCATAATTCAACAGACAGGAACAGCAGCCGGTGGTTTATCATTACGTCTCCCCTACTTCTTCAATCTCGTGAATTGATACTAGAGGCAAGACAGGTAATTTGGAATACCTATTACTGTATTTTCAATAGGTGTCATGCATAAAAGAGCGATTATATACTCTTTGGGTATGATATACACCACATATTAAGAATCGCTGAAGGTGCTCAGTGAGATAGAACACGGCCAGTCATCGACAAACCAAGAAACTCGTAAACTGAGTGGACAGGCTAGATATAGATGGCTCGAGATTTAAACAACTCCATGGCATATAAATTATGTATCGATAAAACAAAGATTCCTTTGAAGAATGCGCCATCGATGCATAAGTTTATACATCGAATTCAGTACTGCCATACAATGTGAGTTTAAATTCAGTGAGAAGCTCGACGAATTCTTTCAATAAACCTTATCCTCATTTCGTAGATCTAGGTTTTCATTTACGTTCAGGCTCTCTTGGGTTCCAAGTCATTGTCAAGTACATATTACTTAACAACGAGCCGTGTCTACCAACAGCACTAAAGTACAATAACAACCATGCATATTCCCAGGTTCCCAGAAGCAACTACGCATATTGACATTGTGTTCGAACAGTTTAACGATGTGCAATGCTAGCTGAGCAAGATAAGCCTCCGCTTAGAATGCAAGCTCACACAACTGCCAGTCCATCCGCCACTAGAGGTGTTCTTCTGTTCAAAGGAAAGGATAAGAATTAAGCTTAAGAGGATCTCAAATAATGAATGATGATCATGCAAAGTGAGAAAAAGAGAAGCTCCCGGGCAGAAAATAAAATACTGGCCAAGGCATGGAGCAGGGTTTCGTGCCTTATGGTATTGGATTCTTCTCGCCTCCAACAACGTGGCCTAGCACCCTCTTCAGAAACATTGCACTTACTATGGAATCAGGAATCGTAGATATTTGGTTTTCATCCACATCCTCAATGATGTTATTTTGACTCAAAGAAAAACCATCCAACCACCTGTTCAAACACAGTTAATTTCTAAAATAAACCTCGGAGGCTCTCAATAGACGTCTTTTAAAATCAGAAACTTCACTTCAATGCGATTCAATGGAATGTTAACACGCTACAGAAAAAATCTCCCCTTCCTGTTATTCTTCATGTTTAAGTTATTATGATTAATATTACGACTTCAAACTTATCATCACGGAGACAAATAATGGCCACCGGATTTTGTCCACTGTCTTATCCTTCTTCACCACAATCTCATCGCAATCTTCCTTTTCCATAATTACAACTTATAAATCCGCTTACAAAACAAATTTCAGTATACGTACATCACATTTTAAATAAAAGCTTACACCGCAAATAAAAATCCACAAAGTGAAATTGAAACAAATAGAACCACTGGTTATTTGATTTTGCTCATAAAAGATTAGTAATAATAATAAACACTTTCTAACTTATGGTTAGTGCAGGAAAATTTATCCACCAATTATCAAACTACGCAGTGCATCAGTTGCAACTACATATCGTCATTGAAGAGTGAAAAAGAGCTAAATGCATTTGGCCCCTTAAGCAGAATGCCAATGTTATTGCTTTCAGTTCAGCATTCGTTATGCTTCGCACGGGGCATAATGCATTTAACTCTTTTTCACTCTTCAACGACGATATATGCCTATAGAATGATGAACTGGTGGCTGCAATAAAGTAGAAACCAGCTTCTTTTCAGGATGCTCCAATTCCCATCAACTTGAATAGGCTCACGTCTAAATTGAATCGAGACATAGAGGTAACTCTGTAATGGTATCCCAAGAATTCCTGAATCGGTTGAATCATAAAAATCCAGTTTACGTTTCGGTTTAGCACCGCCTTCGACTACGCTTCAAAACTGATGGCTTACTTGGGCCACCTTTTTCGTTATATCCGTGTTCAATGAACTCATTCAAATGTTACAAGGCGTTCTTTGATGTCCTCCGTTTTTACGTGAGTGATGAATTTACGTGTGACGTCAAGACGTATTACAACGACCCGACCTAGCGTACCTTTAGTGATGTAGCATTGTCGATCCTTTTCGTTGTCAACCTACTTAGGTAGATATAGGCGCACACGTTTGCTGACCACTGACAGTGGGTTTGGAATCTAGCCGCATTGCTTAATTCACCAACCCAGAAGCCAACAATCAGCTAAGCATTATATACGCAATGGCAATTCCATTTCCCGCAGCAGAAAGCAGTTGACTGAATAGTATAAATATAATACACAAAAATGCCAACTTTTTCCCTAACTGTGCCTTTTCCAACTGAAAAATAAAATTAGACGACTTTTACAATTTCAACGCTTCGTTGCATTTGAATAAAAATAAACTGCACATTGTGCATTTGCCAACACGCCATGTGTACTGATTATTGATTCCAAAGTCATACTCCAAAATGTTATTCTATTTACTTACATTAAAAAGTCGTCATTTGAACCCCTTTGCATACATACCAGTCTGGGTAGGAGCCGAGTGGAAAGCACAATGTAAAAGTGAAAACGCTGAATGAATACCTAAATCGAGGATCAGAGTACAAGCTCACGATCGTAGATCGAGAAGTGAACATTTCAATACATTTCAATTGGAATTCGGAACTCAGCACCAATCAAAGATGTGGCAATTTATAAACTTCCACATTTTTGATGTTAACGTAAAACTAGAAGCAGTCCACGAAATAAAAATTATTTTCTCGTCTACCACACCATGGTTACTTCACCGCGAAAGCACATCCATGAATCCATGAACATCAACGTAAGTTTTTTCTGAAGGCGAACTATTTTCTCACGACTTATCTTCTTACTCCGGAACATTTATTTCGCAAAAGCAATCCACTTGAATCTTTCACGAAATGGAGATTCTTAGCCAATGTAAGAGGATTACTTCAATTTGAAATACTAAAAAGTCAGTAAAGTTCAAGGAAGTTTTGAATCATTTTCAGATTTTTCAATTTCAATTTCGTGAGAAAAACCCCCCATATGAAATTTACAATCTAGTGATGATGAACACACTCACAAGACCGGGCCATGCCTGGTCTGGAACCTTTTCACCAATACTACTATCTTCACCAGCATTCCCCAAGACGCAATGATACCCAACCTACAGGTAGTTACATACGTAGCTAAATTCAAAGTCGGGATCGTCAGAGCTTCCTGAATTCTTGGGAAACTGCTTCAACCAAGTGGGTCTAGAGTAAGTTATTCTTAAAGACAGTCGTACTTATTGTTGGCAATTTTTGTTTCCCCCTGTTTCCTATATACTTGAAATGAACTGTTCTCAGTAGTACATTAGTATAAACCAACATCACCTTCACTGGTTACAGAGGTAGTCGTCCTAAACTGCATATACCTATATCTAAAAAAATCATAATCACACACACGAAACACCTTATTTCGCGCACCCCTGCGTTGCTAAATGAAGAAATGCTAAACCTAAGAGTGCTCAACGTGAAAAGACTACTTATTGGATTCCGGATATTGCTAATGTACACCCAAAATCATTGCTTTCTTGGGAAAAGTGACATTAGCACCTCAAAATTCTCACTTATTATTTCAGACCTGCACGCTTACTAAATATGTATTATGCTGTTACACCTAAGTCCAGGACTTACTGAAAACTGTTTTTTCCCTTTTCTTCTGTGACAGAGTCTGCACACTCATTCCGTAGCCATAAATTCTTATCTTGTTTTGCCATTTGTGATAAATTAATATCATGCGCATATATTGTACTCCCTCTCTCTCTTTCCCTATATGTTCTTTCATTCTAAACGAATTTATGACCTGGTATTATCATTGTATATTATTCCGCTTATTCACTTAGCCAGTCTGCGACACGTACATTCAAGCTCACTTCATAAGCTACTAAAGATGGTCATATTCGGTTCAAAAAAATAAACGGCGGACAAAAGTGAAGAAAATGCATTAAGTATCTACCAAGCTAAGAACCACGCAACATTTACAGTGCATCATTTTATCTAGCATCGGGAAATCTACGGAGTACACGCGACGAATCTAAAAATCTTGCAGCAATCCCTTCCTAAGATTTAATACATGTTCTTTAACACCCTTAAATTCACATTCGACCGTATAAATACAAAATATACTGTCCGCTGTGCGTACAGTTACTTCTACATAATATCAAAGTACTGGGATATGCGAGCCCAGCAGCTCAGAGCTTAGTACTTACGCGTTCTTATAGACTAACTGGAGACGGCAATATTGGGTTAGGCGTCATCTCATCTACGAAGTATCACATAAGAAAACACATAAATTCCTATTAAAATTTGACACTAAGTTGTTCGCACCCCTCTATCTCTAGATATTCCAGCTTATTTATAATTTATCAACCAGAGCTGACAAAGTAACTATCCTTTACCGGATTTATTTCCCACTTTTATCATCAAACAACGATAAAATTGCACATCAAAATACGATGTAATGAGCAAATTGTTACCGACATTCCTACCGTTTTAATTTGTGTAGGGCACGGCGACGAATTCCTCCCATGTTAAAACTTACTCAGTAGTAATAGTAAGCACGTAAGCAGTTATTATTCGGCAGGCCCAGTTTAACCACCACACATACAAACCTCGTAACATCAGAAATCAGGGATAACGCAAGTCACTACGCACTAATGTCGAAATTTTGGAATTATTACAAGTACATAATATATAAGAGCTCAAACAAAACTCTACCAGCAAACCACTATCAAAAGTGTACCTGCGCCTAATGCTTACAGAACCTGATAGTTTCAATAAACCATTCAAATGGAAATCTCGGAATTTTTCAAAAAAAAAACTACTTAATAAAGCAAAACACTTAGATTAGGAACCTATGAATACGCAATCAAGAAAATTTTTGCCCAGTCAATTTACAAGGCCAATTACAATTATTACTTAAAAACATTTGTTTAATTCAAGGGTAAAAGAAGTGTCTTTTGACGTACACATGCAAAAAAAGTAAGTTTAGTTGATAGAAGGTTGTACAGAGAGTTGTATACATACACGTACACATCTTTAAACTGCAGGTAATTCAAATGAATCGTCTAATATAAGGAAGATTTAGGTATGCTCATACAACCAGTAATGAGACTGTGACAGGATGCACGTTCTGCGTAATCAGATTTGGTTTATCGTTTATCTCGTCTAAACCACCGCAGAAACAGTCAATTATGCTTACAACTTGACTCACATACCTAGGAAAGACGCTTCACAAACTTGCCCAATCGCAGTATGTAATATTGTTATGGTTTATGGCCAAACATAGCATGAGAATGCCTACGCTGCTATGGATACATATTGTGCATTTATTTTTGGTGAATGCGAGTACACACTTACAGTGTCCAAAATAAATACACGTAGATTTACATGCAGAATAATATAAGCAGCCGCATATTTAGCATTCTTCGTTGCAAGAGTACGGACTTTACATCAGAGCAAATCAGACCCACAGATTCTTAAAAATAAGTTTTCTCATAAAATCTAATGAGTGTGTAGTTTGTCCGTAGTGGATGGAAACGGACGTTGGAGTAATCTTGACGTATCCTTTCATTAAAACATTCAAACTTGGGCACCTACCTAGGTACCTACTACCTACCTACATGTGTAGCTCTGGTTGAGTTCTTGTAATGTAATTTGATGCACACCGTAGTGAAACGTCCTTCAGTGCAATACAAATACTAGCCCTGTGAGTCAGTGTGAGTAGTGAGAACGTGTATGTGCACGTACAGATATGTATGCACAAAGTTGCTTTGTCTCGACCTAGGATCAGTAACGCTTAACTCAGTAGAACAATATGGTAGTAAACTAAAGATGTATCTATAGGTCCACACATAGTCGTGAGTCGTAAGACTCGGAAGACAGAGAACGAATCCAATGGATGCTTGTAGTGTTGAACAACTTCTCTACCATCCGCAGAATCCGAACCAGTAATAAGACAGGTACCACTGACATGAGGAGCAAAGACTCGCTGTCTGTGTATACTACGGACCAACATGAGCCTACCTAAATATGAAAATCTGAGCCTGATTTCTCATGCATTCTCAAGTCAGAATGAAGCATAATTCTAATGCAACTGGACCTGGAAAATACTACTAACAAACAAAAGCGAGAGCAAAATGCAAATTAAATGGCGCCGCTTTTGGTTCTACCTCGGGCCCAAAATTAACAAGCAAAGCATACACACACATACGTGTACTCACAACTCATTAATGCGTCAGAGTTATTTCGTAGTTCATTCATAATACCTACTGGGTATTCTAGCAATATAGTGCATGGCACATTCCAACAGCATGTTTCTAATACCGAACCATTAAATGACACATCCTTTAACCCCAGTTCCCATAATCATTACAGTGAAGAAACTGGAACGCCATGAGCCGCTCAGTAGACCAATACAAACCAGCAACATTGCTAAAACTTATTACTGCGCACAGAAAATCCACGAGATATTATCAAGTCAAGTAGTAGGAAGGGTGCAGCACAAGACTTCCCTACAAAACCTCAAGTACCTTAGCCCAAGCTCCTCATTATATCATTCTCCGGATCAGAAATCGAATCAACTTATGTACCAAGCTTACACTTCTACTCCCTACAATTTGTAATAATATGTATACCGTAAAACTTCAAATAAGAGCCCCGGTTATCATTGTAAATATTGACGCCTCTCCCCGGCTATCTTTCGAGGCCGGCTTTCTTTTGAGGCAGGCTCTCTTTACCAACTAGGCACTTATGGGCTAGAAACAGGTGTTAATTATTTTGAAACAATGGAGTGGTTTTAATGAACTACTTCAGCTACAATTATTAGGTATACAAATATGCGCTAAAAAAGGATTCTAATTAATTCGAATCTTTATTACTCAGAATAAATTGCGGAAAAATTCATAACAAATATGAAAAAACTTGAATTACGGTAATCTAATTAGTCCTCAGACTCCCTATCAATTATAACCATTTCATTTCCAGGCAGCTCATCTTCGTCTTCTACTTCATTGTCACTTATAATGGCATTTTCATGTCTTCGGATCCATCCAAAGCCACAATAAGACCTCACGCTTTAAAAGATTTTTCAATCAGCTCAGCCGGTAAAGCATTCTATGCGTTCTTTACCCACTTTGTAATAATTTTCATTCCAATTATTAGCTACAAGTAGTAGAATTTAAGGCTGCAGCAGCACGGAATTGTAAAAAGAGACCAACCATCATAAGAGAGGCTGTCTTTGGAGACCGGCTCTCCTTGGAGGCAGGCTTTCTTTGTACTCAATTGCATGATTGCCCCGGCTATCTTTAGAGGCAGGCTCTTATATCAAGTTTTACGGTATATAGGTATATAAAAGTATGTATATTTAAGTAGGTATATAGGTAGTAGTCACCCTGCACTTATCGCTACTTATTATTAAAGTATAAAGTACTTTTTATTAAAAGCATCCCTGATCAGAATCCATGCACACTCAGTATGTTCACTGGTCATTTAGGTACATATTTCAGATTGCAAATTCAAAAAATCAGGAATTCCAATATCCTAACTTTTAGCGACAGCGTGAGAAAATACCCAAGTGTATTCCAGCTAAAGCTTGAGGCAAATCAGAAAAGAAATGTCAGGAAGCGGAATTATGAAACGATAGGGAAAACATGAGCCACTCACCGCACATCATAGTTATTCACAAGCCTTTTTATTTATTGTCAGTGATGGTATGTTTACGCAACTCTAAACGAAAGTTGGGAGTAAGTTTATCGGATAAAGATAATTGAGTTTAGCCCGTGTACCAAATCTCCGTTTCTGTTTAGTTTCGCACCATAGGAATTACATTATTAAATGCGGATCTTATACATGGTTGATTCTTTAAAGAAGATTTAGCGACAAGCCGTTCATCTCTCCGTAAAAGTTGGTTGTGCTTCTACTAGCCATGAACGTGGTCCAAGTATCGAAGTCAAATAAACTTTATAACGCTACAGATGTTTACCCAAAACTATCTCGCAGGACAGCACCTCGACTGAGAAGCAAACACATGGATACTAACAGCAGTGTACACATGCATGGCAGACACCAAGCATCTCCTGGTAAGCACTGAAGCAAGGAAATGCTGCACGCTCAAACTAGTTAACCCTGTCTGATAAACAGTTACAAATAAGTATAAGTGAAAGTTGATACTGGAGAATTAGGTTGGTAAGCCATAATGTAACTACGTAAATAGATGCCTACATAAATCTGCACAGCAAGCCTGGGAATGCTTGTCTTTTCCAACATGACAAATGGCTACCAGAGAAACAGGAATACTTGTACACACACAAAGTCTCTAGTTGTGAATGGAGAAATGGAAACAATAAAATGACTCATTCTCTCCATTGTAAACAAAACTTGGGTTGAATTGTATAGTAAACCAGAAGGTAAGTAACTCCTCTACGTAAGCCCAGAGTGACAAGCAAAGTATGAGTATGAAATAAAATGCTGTGCCGTCACGAGCAGAAAAAATCAGAGACTCCAACAAGAACCCGCCGCTTCGAGAACTAGCAACGACATGATGGATAAGTGATCTTATCAAAAAAAGCTTGATCCTGATAAGAGAAGAATTGTAGACGTCTGTTGCCTTCAGCCGTCAGCCCGACGTGACTTGCCACTAATATTCCGTACTATTTTGTGTTTGCTTTGCAACATTATTTATTCGATCCATCGCTGCTGACCTTGTCCACGTGCATTTCTATGAAAGTTATGAACACGCGGTAGGTGTAACTTCCCAACGCTCGTATATTTTTTGTGAAGGCTCTAAAAAAGACTCACGGTTCTTTTTGCGGAATTACTGTGAGAATCCCTTAAAGAAACCTTTACTCTTACGGATAAGTACAGTCAAGGGTATCAGTTGACAGAGCGAAAAAACGCAAGAACTTAATCCAAAAGAATCACGTAGGAAACTCGTACGACACTAGTCCTAATAAAGTCTTCGGGAATAATTCTGCCTTAATGCTCTGAGTCGTATTTGAGATATCAAGGTTCTGCTCCTTCTGTCGAGTTGATTGTTACGCGACCTCATTCAAGGGGCACAGTGTCAAGCAGAAATAGTACGATACAAAATTACATAAGACTGCTATGCACTACTTGTCCCACTTGACGCAGGGAGATCTGTGCATACGTGGTTAATATGTAGCAAGTTGGAAAAAATAAGGAAATGATAAAAACGGAACTGCTAACCATTGATATGGTGATTTGAATTTAAATTTCAGCTGGCGCTAGCAAGCCATTACTAATTTGGAGCTTACTAATTTTAAGCTGGAACTTGGGAGATGGAGAACCACAAGTATTATATACACTGCTTGTGGCAAAGAAAATGCTTGCATCCCTCTGGGCACTAGACTGATCAGGTCTCTACATAAATACTATCACGGTTGACTTACGCTGTACGAAACAGTGATCTACTCCATATGTAACATTTAGTTTGAGCTTTAGCTCCACGTTTAGTAGTTTTCTTCTGGTTATTTCTCTTCAATAATGTCACATAAGGTAAGTCTTCTTAGATTACGGTACTTTTCAAGACACCAGGTCCAAGGCAATTCCACGTCTTGAGTGTAGAAAACATGCCCGTATATTTTTCCATCCTCACAATCATACCCATAGTTTCCGCATGAATGCCACACACTCTCATTCCCGCTTTATAAACGTAAGTGATCTCTGCAACTCCAACCTTGCTTCAGATGATGGAAAACTGGAGGGTTCACGTTCCCCAAACAGCACCAGTCTCACTCCGCCACTCTACCCTATTCCAACTTTATACAAACTTTCCATTGCATTTCTGCTTAATGCAAAAGTCAAGCTCTTGGAAGAAGGATGGATTGGATTTGACTCAGGGAAAGTCGAAAGACGAGAGGATTTTGGATCATTCCAAATCTCCATTCTCAATTCATGACAAAACGACAGCAGCCCAAGTTAAGAGATAGTGTACGAAACTACGCTATCATCGACACCACCTCCGAGACCATCCGTTGCATTATAAGGAAACTACTCGAGCCAGCTGAAAAAATTCTGGTGCCTTTAATAAACTCAGGTATACATACGAGTCGTAGATACGTTCGAACAATCCTTACAAAAGCCGTACAACACTGAACATGTGAACATGTATATACATAGGTAGTTCATACAGAAGAAATAAATTGAGAGAGACAACGCTTAAGATACATATATGAGGATCATTTCACTGGTTTTAGTCCTGTGTGCAAGGAGGCAGAAGCATGGGTACAAAGAGATAGGACTCTCCAAAATCTCCAAGTAAAAGTCTCCATTTTGCCCTCAAAAAGCTTCAATTTTTTAAACTCACAAATTTCTTAAGTGTAGTATTTAAATTAAATTTTCAGCTGGTCATATAGGTATACTTGTTGAAAAAAATAGTGATTCGTTCAAGACTACAGGTGATAATTTGTACATAAAGACCCGCAGCTATTTTTATATATAAAGCAAAAACCAAGGTTTAACGCAGGTCCCGGCCTCGAAGTCCAAGATTTTTTATTTCAATCGACCTATTCTGAGTCCTTATTGGAAATCACTATGAACATTTTATTATTTGAGTCGCAGGATAAACTGTGCTGTTGTGCTGTAATATGCTAAGGTAGCAATCAAAGCATAAACTTCTAGAACTACCTACGTAAGTACGTATGAAAGAAAGCCACATGCCCTACTCACTCGTTTCAATCGACCTTTGAACATGTAAGGCAGCGAGACTCAACGAATACACTGGTCACCACTGAAATGCAGTGAAAGTAACTGATTTGAGAAAGGAAAGAAGCTAACCTGGTGTACACACAATGCCATTCTAGATCGTATAAAATAGTAGTAAGATGCTGCGTTTTCAGGAAAGCGTATGTATATACGTCGGCCTGTGATTTTATGGAAGAAAACCCAAGACTTCAACCCAATTCACTTTTTAAATCTGCTGTGTCTGCTGATCTTGACTAAGACAAGAACTACGAAATTTATTGCTTGGATTTCGGGACTCACTCCCTCACTCAGTCCTCTTGTCAATTTCGCCCGCGCCTATTTTCTAAACTTTTACTTTGCATTCCTTATTACTATTACACACGCCAAGTTGATGCCAACGGTTTTTACTCAAATATCCCTAACGAGGAATACATGAATAGGATGAGAAATAACGTGAGTACCTACTAGGTATAGCTGCAACGATAACTGCGGGCAGACCCTTCCCTGGTCACATTTTCCAAGTAAATCCTCCATTGAGGTACGAGAACAGCAGGTATCGTATGAAATTATTTAAATCTACTTTATACGATTTACTACGGGAAAGGAAATCCATTCTTTTACCCTTTTAGTCAGCCACATAATCTTTCTAAATTGAAGAGCCAAAGCTAACAGTGTTGAAAACGAAGACAAATGAGAATAATTTACTTAATTATGCGATTCAAGTTTTACTATCTGGAAGCCAGAGACTGTCGCGTCTAACGTGCAAGTAAAGTCGGAAACAGTTGTGAAATATTCAGCGTCTGAATTCTGGATCTGGATGTTCCTTCCAAGTGGAACCCAAAGGCAAAACCTGGAATTGGGGAAAGGATCTTGCCGCCGTCTTGAATCACATACAGTCGATTTCTCAACAGTTGCAGACCAAAATGTCTGTCTTAAATGTTCCCAGATTATTCACATAAAGTAAGATGAAGAATAATTTGCAAAATTTTACGCAGGATGAATGACGGCAAACTACCGAAATACATCGAAAATCATTGCTCTAACTATTTACAATCAAGGTCTTTTCGTCCACGTCAATCATCGACATTATGCAAAAGTAAGCAGACTCTAAACTTGCTACAATTAATTCTCCGATCATTTTGTACCCACGGTGATCAACTACGTGGAGAAAAAAGAGTCATGTTATATTCAACCACGTCGCTACCTTTATCCTCAATTTTTTTCGATTTTCTTCAGAGCAATTATGTATACTGGGATAATTATATATGACGCGTAATTCATTTCAAACTATAATTATAGAACGACATTAATTCGCTAACTACAAAATTCGATTACATTCTGAAAAGATTAATGCACACCTACCATCCTGCTCGAGTCTATCAGAGATCAAGAACACCAACCCCTAAAAGCAGCCCGAACTAGTTCAGAGTCATATCTATGGGAAGCCAATAGTAAACACAAGAAAACACGATTCTAACCTCAAAAATAACTTATGCAGCCTTAGGCAACTCCCAATTTCACAATTCAGTTTACAAGACCTTGATAACTATTTTTACCTCAAGTGCACAGCGCCCATGTAATTTACTCATCCGGAGAGGCAAAATATGCTAATTAGAATTTCAAATCAAACACGTAGCTGTCTCCTGCGTATACATAACAGGTTATAAGGACGTTTGAAACCCACTTTTTTACTTAGGTAGGTACTAATATTCTAGGAGATCAGATTCAGTGGAGCGTGCTACCTGCCGAACAGTTACGGAAAATTCCAAAGACTAATGGCACTAATGACAAACCAATATAATACCAAATGACATAGAACATTACACACAAACCGAATTGAAGAATAATTAATTCTACATACTGAAACCAACTGTATTACGCTATATGTTAAGAATTTTCGCAGTAATATAACAATTATTACTACTGGAGTACCCAGCCTGTTCGCCCTGTGTACATATGATACATAATCGTTCAACTGCATTCAAGTACAATAATATTCAACCAATTAATTACAAACCATTTACAAACAATATCAAAGTAAGTGCCTACTTGGAATATAGTAGAAAATTTGTACCCGAGGGATTTGTCGTTACAGCTGTAACTAGGTACGTATACTTGACCGTAAGAACAAAAAATTTCAAATAAGCACGTCTAAGTAAGTTGAATGCTGAGAAACTATAAAACAGGGGGATTCAGGCTATTGAGATTTAAGTTACTTAAGGGGCGTTCCACATATTACGTACCGCCAAACGGCCAATTTTAAAGGACCACCGGCCTCTCGTAACGCGATTTAAATGGTAACTAATGGAGACTGTAGCGAGCCGTAACGCTGGTCAAAAGGACCACCGACCGCTTAAGCTTTGCGTAATATATGGATGACCCCTAAGCAAAAAAAAGTCAATTGACCCGAGTGGGCATTCAAGTGTGCGCTGGCTAAACTGAAGATTTTCGAAGCTTATGGTGGGGAATATGTATTGTGAATCACGGATTGAAGGGAATTCGTGATCGTAATGTAACTGGGGTCAAAAATCCTGATGGATGCTTCACAATTATATGAATGTGACAGTAGCCGGATATAGTCTGGAATAGGGTAGAGTTAGATCACTTTGATGTAGATACCTAAAAAGAAAGCCCAGTGAAACGGCCGAAAGGATACATAAGTGGAGGGGAAAGAAACCAAAGGGAAAATATAACGCACTGATGAAGACAGGCTACATACTACAGAGTGAGCTTTATTATTAAACTACTCGGGAAAGTTAAATCGGAGAGAAAAAGCAATCAATGTAATCATTGGAGCGTTGCCTTCTTCTTTTGAAAAACACGGAAAATATTCTCGTTTCCCATTCTTTTTCCCTGGATCAGCTTCTCCACATCGTGCATGTAATCCTAGCAATTTTACTCACATAACCATAAATAACCAATGCAAGACATGTCACAGATGTACGCATATCCAGTACATAATATTCCCTACATAATTTTACAACACTAAGGGTCTCTTGTCTAGCACATCACTGTATTTAACATTTATCTGGATATTATGAGATGCGTCTATGCGCAAAAATTAAAAAAGGTGTTGGAAGGGCACAGCCCTAGCAACTAAAACCCATACACTGTGATCAATCAAAGTTGACAGATGCCTACAGATCGTTCTCAATTTCAAAGTGCTAAACCTAAACTTTCATTTACTTCCTTGAGACAAGGGGAGTAGTTGGTGTCATAATAGTTCATATTATTAAGCAACATATAGAACAACTTTTCTATACGCACAAACAAACAAAGTTTCAAATTAAACTTCATTTTCAATCCACCACCCAAATATAAAGCAGCATGAGAAATATTCTCCTCCACCGGTAAGTTTAAATCTATTCAACTGCTCTACCCCTATCTTTCGAAGACTTGAATTCCCCGTTTTTCGTCCACACATTTGTCGCGAATCGTGGAGGCCAATAATTGGCAGTTCTACAGCCAGTGTAAAAAAAGTATGAGCAGAGGTCTTCAAAAATAGCACATCAAATCAGCCAAATCAAGGCACCACATTATTGGACTACACAGAAAAGTTAGATTCTATGCGCATGAAGAGCAGAAAAAGTCATGCTAATAAAACTGGTTTTTAAACAGTAAACGTCATGTTCTGACAGAAAATCATTTAATGCATGAAATTCTGGTCAAGCCCTACCATGCACAAGAATCTTTCTAAATGAGGGACGAGTGCAGGAATATTAGCATGGGATGCCATGCTGTGTTTCCACGCGATTCTAAATTCAAAAATCCGCAATATCTCTCGAACATCCAGATTATAAACTGGTACACGTAGTGCTTTAGTGGTGAGAAAATGAATTCAGAATACGAAGCAGAGCACAGACACTAGAGAACCGAGCGAATGGATTTTACTGAAACGAACATTTGTCATCTGCGACCAACGATTAGTTGAGCGTATGCGGAAACGCTGTCGCTTTCACAAGAACACAGTTTTGTTGCCAGTTGATGTTGCCATACTTTTTCGTCTCACCTCCTTTATGACCCGTTTAAACACCGGCTTTACTATCCCTTGTGTACACTGACTCGGAATTGCGACCTGCTGCCTCTGATCAGTCTAGTCCTGGCCCCAAATCATAACAGATCTATATACTGGAAATGCTTCTGGAAAATTAACGACACGTCATTCACTGAGTTTCCCGGTCATTTTTCACGCGAATGTCAATCAACTTCCCTGACTTCTTCTGAATTCCTTACGTCTGTCAGCGTCACCCACTTCAGCCGCTCACTCAATGTATATAAGCAGCAGGTTATATTCACCTATTTTTATTGTATTTTCTACTCAGCTGTCGTTCGTACATATTTATAGCCCACGTTGTTATTGTGTGATTCCTATGGACACCTTAATTCAGACACGTGTAAGTTCAAGAATGCGATTAACGTTTTGGTCTGGTGATTACTAATAGCTAACTTGTGTAACCCAGTAATTAAAATTTCAAGATTAAAGGTGCTCCAAACGATTTCGCACAAAATCCAAGTGATTGACGACTGTACAAGTTGCTTTCAACTCTGGCATATCAGTAGCATGATCGCTACGTATGTATTGCACTGCTCCACAGAACGTTGACCATAGCAAAGACTTTTAGACTTGCAAAGTACTAAATAGATAATTAATTACACGTTGCCACTTGGAGCGGCAAATGTTGAAGCTATAGACGTAGGCGTAGATGGGTCAAAGGCAAAGAAAAATCAAGTTCCAACACGGCCAAAGGTGATCATCGTATTTTAATTATTGGTACATTTCTTATTGCCCATCTCTCGCTCATCTCTACGTGTACAATTGAGGAAGAGATATTCAAATTATCAGAATAAGATGATCACTTTGTACCGTGTAGCTAATAATTTTTTCGTACAGCTAGGAACGCGTAGTAAAAAGACAGATGGAAGTGCGACGGAGCCCACAAACTACAAAACCATGAGTAATTACGTCAACACGGACATATACACCATTAGTTTTATATTTGGTTCAAGAAGGAAGAAGCTATACGGAAGTGCTATCCAAATTCCAACAGGAATGCCACATATGTAATCCGTTAATTTCTGCTCAGCCGATCTTAAAGGGATAAAGAAACACAACCAGGATGGGCAGATAACATGAACATTAATAACAATGACACGCAGACGGGCTTCAATATTCTCCTGGCTACTACAAATACCAAGGCATATTTATTTCACCAAAATATCCGAAGTTTAGTTTCTCAGTTGCAACGACATATGGATTTAAACAAATATGCACGACGTTTTAAAACGTCTGCCGGAAAAGTTATCAAAGTCCCGGGATAGTTTTTGTTTATCCACGTGTGAGCGCTAAAAATTGTTCCTGATCAACTGATGACAGGATTCTGGGCAAGTGAACCAAATGATATTTTTATGGCTCACTGGCAAGTGGCAATTCAAGTCATACATACGACTAAGCTGGGATAGGTGCATATCTTCTGTCCGTACATTAATCCTGATACCAAGTTGTTCTTTCTTAGTTACTTCCACAGTTATTGACATGTCTAGCATGTCTAAGCAAGTCTTTTAAGTATAGCTCATGAGGAAGTTGCTCGTCTCAATGGTTCGTCTCTTATCGAGCTCTATCCTTTTATCTATACATCCGCTTAAAGAAGCGTAGGTATACGACCTAACTCCAGCTTAATACTCGAAATTTTTATGTCTGTAAGCTCCCCACCTCCTTGCCTGTAGAATGTAACATGTCCTCTGCTTCAGCCTCTCTACCTATTTAAGCACAATGAAGTCTTTAACCATATTACTCACCAAAACTACTTCGCAGCCCATAAAGTACTAAGTATTTAACCCAATCTTATGTCATGTACGCAAACCAAACAATGTGAGCACTTAATTCCATCGGCTTCAATCTCACCCTTAACTTCTTATGTATTCAACAATAAAACCTCTACTCTACCTAAACTTTCCATCAAGCATCCATCTTTAATATCAGAGTCAAACAAGTGCGTCTGCTTCATCTGGTCAGAGCCATGAATATAATTACCCCCACTTTACATATGTACATCCATAATGTACCCTGTAGATTACGACGCCCTGACTTCGGTGTTCTTCGCATGCAAAACTCGATATCTAAACTGATTCTAAACCAGATGGTAATTTGTATTTCAATTTTTTCAGGGCACACGAGTCTTTAACTCCGACAAGTACGTCCCAATCAAGGTGGCTGGACGAGGATTACTTCGTCCAGCTACCTTAGTTCCCAAAAAGAATTTTCATTCCTACTTTTGACGGCAACAACAAAGAACACTCTTTGAACCCCGTTTTTGTAACCAATCTAACATGTCGCAAAATCCAATTTCGGGAATATTACCAGTGAATAATTAGTTACTAATTCCGGGAGTTTAATGTCCACATAAAATACAAAACTACACCCTACGTTAGGGAGGGAGATGATAATAATTATACCATGATTACCTACCTATACTTGATCCAAAAGTGACAAAGTCGCAAGCAATTGGAAACTAGAATGACTGTGACGTTGAAAGGGCAAAATCGTGTCCAACTTGCCCCAGTAGGAGAATGCACTACACACACCTGTTCAGATCTGAACCCACAAGTTCGAAAAACTGGACAAAAAAGTCACTAAATTTTTCAATTAGAAGCTTGGTAGTGACAGAAGTTCAAAAATGTACTACACACCTCTAATTTGTCACTGTAAATCAGTAATTTGCAATTTAGCACAGCCTAGAGCTTGCGGTTCAAGTAAAAATACGCCCAATGCTATTTCCCAGACAAATTAGGACAGTTTTTGTTTATAATGGAAGGCAGTAATTATATTTTGTCAGCCCAACCTTGAGACTTATTTCCTCAATTAAAAGGTTTTAGCTAATCATGTTTGAATTAAATTAAATTGCACAAATTGCGTGCCTGTTAAACCCAGTAGAAAATGAAGTACCTCGAGAAGTGAGGATCCACAGGCGCTAAATCCTGAATGCTAATCTTGTTGAATATTTCACATCTGAATTGCAGTGACTGCACCTACCTATCTTGTATGTAATTACAAGCTGATGACCGCACCGCAGCTTAAGGAACGGGTATTATTAAAACACCTCTGAAAATTAGTACATTAAATATCTTTTAACTCCGTAGCTTACACGAATCATCATTTACTTAAATTCCGTCAGTACCAATTATGGTTGACAGTTGCCAAAACCTAAAACGCTTTCCTTCAACTTAAATGCACAGCTAAATTATTATTCGCTTGTATGGAATATTCTCCTACCATTTAAGAGAGGAAGCAGTTTACAACCGCTTTTAAGACAAGCTTTGTTCAGTTACTGAAACTGCTGCAACATACAGAAGACCACCCACGCTGTGAAACTTCTATCAAAATTTGGCTGAGTGAAGAAAATTAAGAATATCCTTACAACCAATCAATTTTCCAGAAAATTAAAAAGGTCATGCATGGTGTTGTCATGGTGCGGAAATAATAATAGAATGAAGTATAGATTCAATTAGTTTTACAGGTGCTTAAATCCTTACCTTTGCATTCATGAGAATCCCTTGAAGTTGCTCGACCCCAAGGTCGGTCCAAATAGAACGGTTTACATCTTTCACAATCTCGACCAGCCGTATTGTGCCGGCAGTCACACACCAGCTCACCCTCCCTGTTAAAATTCCACAGCAAGGAAAAAAATGAAGCGACAACTTGAGTTTTTAGTCATACTTTTTTTTACCTTCATTACATCCGTGTCAAAGAGCCTACTTTGTGAAACAAGATTGGATACCGAAAAGTTTTATGTAACCTGCATTACTTCAATTACTGCCACAAAAGTTGTTGTGGTGTAAAAAATAAAAAGATAAAATATACATATTCCTAGCAATACCAATGTATTTAGAGGCTAGCAGACAGAAAGTTCACGAGCGTAAAATTTCCTATTGCGAGATTTCCTACATGGGTTCATTTTGAATTTATATAAACTGCAGACATGTATTTGCCCACGTTAACTTATCTCCACAATCACGTCCATAGCGAAGTGCAAAAAACAACTGCAAGCAGAGAACAATGAGGCGATACATGGAACATACCTATCAATAAAATCTCGACGATGTATTTACTAAAACCAAACCAAGTGTAAATGCTTTCCTTAGTTCCTATCCGTATTCAGTTACAGCTTTACGAGACTGGGCATTTGTTTGAACAGTTTCTGTTGTGCTGTTGTCCATATTCTTTGCGTCTGGAAAACAGGACCGAGGTGTAACTGAAAGGCTGTGCGGAATCCACACAATAGAACTAGAAATGACAACTGACAACTACTAGCATCGCAGTATATTTCGGAATCACGTCCCATTCCATTCACGGATGGCCTCAAAGACCGGCCAGCCGGAAATCATACATATAATACTTTCTACAGGCGTTAAACATAACAATACCATATTACTAAATAGTGGAAACAGCGACGTTTCAGCTGATACAACAACAGTGGATGCAACCTTCCAGTATTCGCTCTTTTCAACGTCCATTTTTCAACAAAGACACATTTATGGTATGAACAACAGACTGAAAACAGTGCCACCAAACAACATAAACGTTGGAGTTCGGTCTACGTAATACAGACCAACCTTTGGTTGTATCCACTGGAGCATCGCCTATCATGATTCCAGAAACATCACAAAATCGAGGCCATACGCATGTAAATAGAAAAGCTCTTTTTAACATAAACTGCGCTCGGTCACATACATAGCATAGAATTACTACCGTAAAATCATTGCTTTGACAAAACTGGGTGTTTTAGAGTATTGTTCCAGCCATACTTCACAACTCATGCCACGTTACTACACTCTTTCATGCATTTGACCAGTCTGTCATATAAAGTTGGACTGATGCAAAAATATTATGACTAACTTCTGTCTAAAATACGTAACTAAGAACAATATAAGGTCAAGGTTAAACCTTGAACGTTTAAAACCTTCCAAGTTGTTCCTCCCAAAGCTACATGCAAACTTAAAGATTATTTATCTACGTCATGCATGTCTAAACTTCCGCTGGCTGCAACAAAACTGCATTGCAAGAGCTACGAAAATTGTACGTACGTTAAGCTTCAGACTGGAAATACTGATAAATAATAAAGCTGATTGCTGCGGAATAAAATATTAGTCCACATAAAATAAGGTTTTAATTACTTGTTGTTGATGCAACGAGACGCGTGGCCATTGCATTTACACCGACCACCGACAGCGAAGTCAGCTACAGAGTAGAATGTCCGTAGATTGTGCTTAGACGAAGTCGAGGGCAAGTTGATGAGGGCAGCGGAGGCTGCTGCTGTGGCGGCTGCCGAGGCTTCATTGATTTGTGGCTGTGCCTCATTAGCCTGAAATTGGTTTAGGTATACATTTATAAGAGGAGAGTAATGAGAAAATTGCATTCCATCTCCCATCCTCACATACTCTCACTAATGGAGATGCCTAATAGGAATTTACCAAGGGGCACACCATCAATCTACTGCGTTCAGGCTGTAAGAAAAAGTTTCTGGCGTACCGACGACACCCATCATGATACCGTGGTGTTCTGCTTACAGTTCGAGCTTAGGTAGGTATGTTCACAACAATAATGCAAGTGCACATTAAATTATCTTCATGGTAGACTACACTGAGTCTGGGTTCCCTAACCAACGAGTGCACACGATATGCAGACGGAGTACAGTATACGGCATATCATGCCTCAATAGAGCATATTAGTCGTGGCTTGTTTTCCTAATGCATAATAGCTTGTATCGCAACGGTATCTAACTGGAGTAGCAGAACAAAGTAAGTATAATGAATGGATAATGTCGTCCCTTTTCCTTTCTACCCTGCTCTCCTGCTTCTTCCCTCTCCATTCCACACTACCCACATGGGTTTACTAGTCATGTATGTACCCTCTCGTAATGTTTTACTGTCTCCCTTTCATTTTATATTAAGCTTCACCTTTATTTCCGTAAGCCTAAGGGAAGACAGTGCGATATCGATAGGGCAACAGTAACTATTAAACACAGACACAATTATATATATGCTCTCTATAAATCAGATAAGAAACTCAAGACTCTTACCTGATATCCATTGCTGAACAGCGAACCTGTAGAACTCTCGCTCATAGACATGGAATTACTACTCGTGTCAACTACCACCGAATTCATTGAGGTATCGTTATGTAGGAGATGAAATATCTGTTCCTTCTGCGACATTGCTGTGGTCAACGATGCAATCTGTTGTGTTAGGCTGGCTAGATCTGCGTCCGGCGTGAGTAAACGGTTGAACACGACTCGAATATCCGTTGCCGTTACCCAATCCTGCCATACGAACACCAAACATCATCATTAAAGTTGTAGCCAAAGGACAACAAACTTCTTGTCAGTACACTGTAACTGAATTTATATTTGACAGCAAAATCCTTCAAGATTGTACGCAATGTGCTGGGGAAAACTATTAATAGAGCTTATCGGCGAGCTTTGCTCGTAAAGAGTAATCAAAATACACTACAGAATAAGCAGTATTCAAATTTCCTACTACGTTCACTCACTAAATGTCTCCTTTAAATGTCGTTACTTAAAATGAAAAATCTGCATGCATCCGGTAAAGTTTATGTATTATTGAATTATTTGGCAAGCCACTAGCTGAGAAAAACCCTTTACGACGAGGCCAGCTGAGTAGGAACGCGTGCTCCTTGTTTTTTTATTCCGATAGGACCGCTTTAAAATTCATTTTAACTCACGTCCAGGTTACCTATCCATAGATTAGCCTACCTCTGATCACTTGATGGCCATTTACCCCCTTATTAGAGTTGTTTAAGTTAGGTACTTTGAATTCACGTTTAATGGCAATGGCAAACATGATTAATTCCTCCCTTACAACCGTTCTTACAGATTTATGGTTTTGTTATAATGTTGAATAGTAGTGTACAACAGTACTTGCCACAACGACACACTAACAAGCAAATATTTTGAAAACAAAAAGATTAATTTAGCACTGAACATAAAACTGGTTTTGTTTGAAAGATGATTAATAGATTAATTAGTATTATAAATATGGCTAAGAGCATGTTTTTTTATCCCTAATGGCTGCAACTATGATTTCCTTTATCAAGGTATGCGGCAGTATAAAATAATTTCGAAATTGTTCAAAAAATGACGTTATTGTACCACGAGCACCAACCAATAGACCTATTTTTAGTCCATAGTGTTCCTAGAAATAAGGGACAAATGAGGTGTGTGTTACCTTCTTATCTTGATCTACTTCCTTTGACTGAACGTGGTTTATTTCAAACCGGTCAGTAGGATCAATAATAAAACCTTCAACCTTGTTTTGAGATTGAATCCGAACATTTATGTCAACGCGCTAGTCGGAAAAAATTACAAAATTTAAAAATCTATGAATTCAATAGGTATTCAATAATACTGTTTTTGTACCTTGTGAATTACAATACACTTGTAGACCAAACTGCCAAACGACATAAAGAAACTCGAATCTATAATTTCAGTTGCTCAAATGCATGAATATTTGTAATGCTAGTTAATTGCGCTTGGAAGAACAAGGCATTTGTTGAATTCAAAATAATTACATAAAACGAAAAGGTTTCAAAAAACACTGTAGCTGTTAATGATGACAGGAGTGCCCTTGACTGCGAAAGCCAAGCCTCATTAACGTTCACAATGAATGACTCAATATAGATTTATACCAGAAAATATTGTTAGATACATTAATTTTATTTGATGTTTGACACGTTCATTGCTGTCGCATACAAAAGTGCAGATCAAGACCAAGACTAAACAGCTGGAGAATATATGAAGTAGAAGTAACCCCTACTCATTTCAACAGGGTCTTAAAATTAGCATTCCCATCCTGCTCTGCGTCCTTGCATCATTACGGTGCATGCACTCTGTCTGACTGAATACCATCAAATGAACAGTAAAAGTCAAACGGAAATGCAATCGCTAGGAGAGAAAACGTTATTTCTCACGAGAGCGTTTCGCCAGATACTAATACAAATAAATAGGTATGCACATTTATTTACATTCAACGCAGAGACCCGTAGTTTAGACAGTTGCTTTCGCAAAGGAAAAATTTCCATTGCATCCGTATAACTAAAGACAGCTAGTATCACAAGCACCAAGGCATCAGCTAAAAGCTACTACTAGCAGAGCAACTACAGTGACTTTAAGTGTTTGCTGTAAATCTTGTTAATGCTGTAGTTGAAGTATAAGTAAGAGGGAAGTAAAGCTGCCGTGGTTACAGTTTTCCACAGCACCGCCATTTCAGACTGAGACTAATCTCAATGTAACTTTCAAACCCGAGTTCACGTCATGTCATTATGTCAATGGATTGTAGGGACAATTGCATAAAATGGTCTAAACGTAATGTAGCTAGCTAACAGCATTTCGTGGTATTGTGATACATGAATGTTTCAATTGGTTTCAACGGTTCATGATTGGCAAATTCAAATGGAACCGTATCATTACTTCAAACCCAAGAAAAAGCACATCAATAATTGTCACTGTTGGATTTGTCATGATACCTCGTCATAATTTACGCAGAGATAGCATATCGAACGCTGGGGAAAAAATTACCTGAAGAATAGGGCTATTGTCAAAGTCAATAGCGCTGGGTCGACCTTCCAAAGTGCTGAAAGCAATGCGTGATCCCATTCCAGAATCGCTGTTGATATGACTATCCGTACACAATGGTTCCTGCTCATTGGCACGGGTGATTGTTGCCCTGTAAAACAGTCCCGAGTACATGTAAATAATATCATGAAGAATTAATTATAAAATCCCGCAAATATTTGCTTGTAATAAAAAAGTAAGGCACAATGAGAGGTAATTTTTAAGGAAACCCGAGGTAAATAATAATAGGAAAATGATAAAATCTGAGTGCGCCAGTAGTTGTGATACACAAGCCTGCATGATGGATGGGCCAACTCAAGCAAAGCACATTAGGAATGTGAGGGGTGAGAATGGAAGGAATAAAGAACTGCCGCTGCCGATACTGAGTCCATACAATTCATGAAGCAAGAAGTAATCAATCAAATTCGGGTATTGAATTACCTTTCACTTTAATTTTGTAACATACAAATATTGATACATGTTAGATGAGGGCAATTCGTGTGCCTTTTATCTGGTCACAGAGTGCATGTCTATGAATAGAAGTGAGAGGAGCCATGATTCTTAAATGAAATGGACAATGAATGTGAAAAGTGAGCCCAGGTGAAAAAGCAAGGTAGGGCTGGTGGTGCTTGGAAGATAGAAAAAGTGAATGTGAGATGCATGAAATAACGTGAGGAACGCAACAAGGAGAAGTAAGAGATAGAATCGCTGTAAATGCTTGGATTGAGCTGGGATGCGAGGGATTAGAGACAGGACTGTGCTTGTGGCTTGTGTACTAGTGATACTATTAAAAATAATTGAATAATGCTCATCTGTCAATACCTGTTCGGTTTTCCATACATCTTCTTACAATGAGACGAGTAGTACTGCAGGGGTTGCCAAGATCGACCAAAATCCATACTCTTGTATATGGCAAGTGAGTCAGGCTTGGCTCCTCCACAGAACTGAAGACTGACATAGGTCAACTCGTACTTCTTGCCGAGCGAGAGCGTCAGAGTGACATTCTCTCCATCCAGAGCAAAAGGATTAGACTCCCAACAGGTTAAATTATTGGGATTGTTTAAATCTGTCATAAACGTGGTTGGATGAGCTCGCTTGGGATCTGTCGCATCGCAAACATGACACTTGGCTTCATGACCACCACTAGAACGGAGCTGACTTGAACTTCGGATCACTCGGTGATTCTTATTTTTGTTATTTCTCCCTCTGTTACCGTTTCGTGGTCTTGAGTTAGCATTCATGGATGGAGCTTGTGTAATTCTCTGTGGATCTGAAGGACCATCCGCAGAATGAGACTCCAGGAAGTCAGACTCTTCAAAAATTTTGGTTTCCGCTTCGCCAAATTCTCGAGTTGAAGAGCTTTGCTTGTTACTAGAGCTATCAAAATTATTATTATTGTTGTTATTATTAACGCTCCCTGTGAATGGCTTGGGTATCTTGACGTTTTCAGATGCAGGGAAGGGTGGTTGAAGTACTTGAGCTCCTGCAGTATTGCTGCTACCCAAGTTTCCAATATGGTTGTTATTGTTGTTACTGTTGCTAAGAGGTCCAAGACGAGTCTGAGAGTTTTTCTGAACAGGAAGAAGAACGGGGGAATGGATAAGACCGACACCAGTTCCATCGGAGAGAAAACACATTCGTGAGGGTACTTTGGCCCCACAGGTATGAGATGCTTGGATTTCTTTGCCGAATGCTGCATTCACAAAGTCTGGAATACATTTCCGCGCGCGAGACTGGGCTGAAGACGCTGAAATTTCTTCGTAGCATGGATCAATGCTAACTTGTGACTGCTGCAGGCCAAAAATCTTCAAGTAAGAAGAGGATGAGGATTGTGATGAGGGTCCCGTCACTACACTACCGGTATTTACCAACAGCAGACACAAAAGTAGGAAAATCAAACGCGACATTCCACTTGATTTCCCCACCGGCCCCATCATTCTCAAACATTTGTTGTGCTCACGCTGTCCATACAAAATAGCTTCGAAAATCACCCGACTACTTTTATCATCCATTCAATCGCTTCAACTAAAATTTCGCTCCCAATTCACTACTCCATGTCCTCTTCCCAACCGTACCAAAAGTATATTACAAGCACAAGTGATTCATAACTTGAAACCATGGTCACTGAACAATTACAACTGCAGTTTCTCTCTTCCAAATATTCAATTTATTGATTTTACCAACAAATCCTTGTCCTTCTCCTTCGCTACTTTTATTAAGTCTAAATTATGGCCGATTACTGTAGGGGATTCTTTCACTTTTTTATCTTCAACTTGCACCAACTGCACAAGAATACCAATTCATCAATTCCATGCTCAAACTGGCGTGCGTCATGAGAGAACTTACATCTGGGCTTTCAGTTCGTTTTCAAGCCAAACTAATTATACGTCAGTCCATGTCGTACTCGAGCGAATTCAGAAACATTGGAGGTTATAACGAACAGCTGATATGAGCGTAGATGCTTAAATCTCTTTCGTGAAAAACCTATAATGGGGAATTAAAAGAAATTCCACAAATTCACATTCCAATCGTATGTAATTATATCAGTAATTATGTAAAGCATGAACATAAAGGAGCACGAGTGCTTTACAAAAACCACATTCCAATCATTTCTTGCACATCTATAAGTCAATGATACAAAATGTAGCCCGGCAGTTATAACTTATAATCGTCTGACAGCATGCACCAGTTGAAACAGCAACGTAGTTTCAAGCTGCGTTATTCTTAAATGCATTTGATCCAATTTTATACCATTATGTGTATGTAAATTTTACTGACAACTGATTATTCAAGCATCCAAGGGATCACTACAATGTTAGACCTAACAAAACTTAATCTTCAGTACCTTCTCAACCGGCAGTAAATTAAATGGATAAACTCAAGTTCTAATTTCCTCCCAACATGTTATCTTTGTTTTCACATGGTGCAAGTGCTACATTTCCGTTCATACTATCCCCTATCCTATATCGCTCCACATTCAACTATTTCAGCGAATTCCTATGCGAGGAGATAAGTTCTACAAACAACCTCCAATTAAGCACCCTTTACAAAACAAATGATATAAAAGAAAATGACAATTTCAACTGCTTCTATTTATTATCTACAGCTCGGCCAAGTAATACATGGGCAATCACTACGGTCCATTTTAACTGCAACCGAACGGATCACTCTTTTGTTTGTTTATTTGCAAGCTTTATTACTCTGTCTCAAAATCACTCAGTACAGGCAAAATTAGATTTACAAGTAATGTTTTTAAGTGATGGACACATGTCCTTACCATGAAATATGATCGATCAGATTAAATACAAGCCAAAGAAAAGCAAGATACCTAGGGGTGGCACGGTATAAATTCCCTGGGAATTTCGGGAAGAAAAAATGGAAAAATTTCCGGAATTTTGGGAATTTTCCCTTGCTTGGACGTAAATATTGAGCATAAACTAATATTTGAAATAAAATTATTCATATTTCATGCAAAACCCTGTTTAGTTATAATTAGAGATATCATACTCTTGTGTACTACACAAGGTGATTGAAAAATTGAAAATGGTAGGAATTTTTGTGACTTTGGGAATATTGGAAATTTATTTGGAATGAGAATTAATTTTTGAGGGAAAATTTCCGGATTTTTGGGAAAATATGGCGGGAGGGAATTTATTTTTATGCCCTGGAAATAAAAAATCAAAATTTGGAATTTCGCCATTCCGAAACATACTGTAATTATTACATCACGTTGTGAATAGTCAAATTAAGTTTAAGGAGGTTTATACACATTACATAAAGCATTATTTCTACTACTAATAATTACATTACTGCATTCCGATTTAAATAGATTTACAGAGCCAGTAAAGTTCCTTAACGAAGTCGGTAATTTATTCCAGAGTTCTGTGGCACGATACTACAAGGATTTTTTATAAGTTGAGCTAGGCTTTAAGATACCATGTTCAATACATAATCCTTCACTAGACCTCGTTGTCCTAGCATTTACTTTGATCCTAAGGAAGTCTTTTAAATATTCTACATCAGTCATCAGTTCCAAATTTAAGTAATTGAACCAAAAACACAACCGTTACATCCTCTACTCTTTCCTTAACTGATAGAATGTAGAATGTCTCCCTTTCAGTGACAGTTAGCAGTGAACAAGCAAGCTGATAATTTTCAGTGACCCTAATGAATTGAAACTGGAGAAAGGAGATCGTTGCCTTCAAAATAACACTTGTACAACGTTAGGTTAAACCGGGAAAAGTTGCATCAACATGAGCTTACCCAGCTATCAGTGTTGGTGAAGATCCCTTGGGTTAAAAATGGATAACAGGAACCACGACACTCACTGCGTATGAGGAATAGAAATAGTTAATAATAATAAAATTCACGAGAGATTTACAGGTGTAGATTGGTACGTGACACAAAGTTGCAGTACTGCTAACTGCTTCCACGTTGTCGGGCGAATTGTGTCCTGTATTGTTGGCTACGTGTTTGACTGAGACGTGCCGAAGGACGCACGTTGTAAAGTTGTAATAATGAATAAGTGGAAAGTTGCGGCTGGCGAGAGATTATGAAGACGTGGATTAGAAATGCATGAGGCTTGGAAGTGGATGTTGTTGTTGTGTTATGAGTTGACTCACGTTGTCACAATAATGAGTGGAGTAAGGACGTAAGGAGTGCAGACTGTCAAGTGTACACTGGTGAGGTGCGAGTGTGAGGGAAGCGGAGAAATGCGGCGAGTTGTATTGTGTGGAGTGTGTGGGAGACTGGCGGATTGAGAAGTATGATTTGTAGAGTAGTGTCAACTACGTGGTGTTGTTGGAGTACTTGGGTGACTTGGGATAGGAATAGACTGAGAAGTGAGGGATCGAGGGCAGATGTTGTTGAGGAATGTGTTTGTGCGACAAGTTGTCTGGGCTGAGTTCCGCGATGGTGTGAGGGAGATTGAGCTTGGAAGACGGACTAAGCGTTGAGGAGTTTGGAGCGAGCGCCGAGGTGGAAGTGGTGGAAAGGCACAAGACAAACGGGCACGACTCACACACTCAGCGATTCTCAGCCGAGCATTTCCACGAGTGCAGCCCAGGACCGAGCCATGCCGCTGCATCTCCACCACCGAAGTCAGCCCAGCATTCGAGCAGGCACGAAGGACCGAGGGCATCTCACCCAGCCACACACAGCCACCAACACACTACTCCAAAGATTCCACAAACACACTCACACACACGAGCTTTCGCCTTCGGCCAAGTAACCACAGCTCCACTGCTTCTCCATCCTCCCAAAACAATCCCCGCACAACACAAGCCTGCATACCAACACCAACTTAACCACCCAAGCACTGCCACATCACCTACGACCTCACCGTCAACCACCACTACTCCTCCCTTCGCCCCTTCCATCCTCCCACGCCAAAACCACCAACGAGTGTCACATCCCGCCTTCCTATGTCACCACCGCCGTCACTTCCTTCTTCTACCCACTTTCTTCCAACATCCTCCGTCTCCTCCGCACTCCTTCACTCACATCCTTAGCCACGTACTTACACTCGGTCGGATACGTGTCCACAGAGTACCCCACACAATCCACTCCAAGTCAAGTCAGTCCAATGCTACATCGTCCAAGCAGCCGTCACTACTCCAAATGCAAAACAAACAACTCACTTGCCCCGATCAATTACCACCACTACACCTTGAGCCAGCAGTGCTATTTGTGGTCAACGTTCCTACCTTTGTCAAAATGTATCGGGTCAGTCGTAATGTGAGAAGCGAATAGTGACAGGCAAAAGGACATTCTATTCCACACACTAAGGTAAATAAATAATGGCCGTTCTATAGTTGCTAGATTAGAATGTGCACAAGATTTATGAGCAAAAGCTTCACTGTGACACAGGCGTCGGTATCACCAACTTACCGTCGTCCTCTTCATTTCGACGCACACCAGGGACGCTTCTGTTTCACCGCCAACATGATTCTTTCCTCCGCGCGTACAGCTCCTGTTCTCTGGCAGACAGGTAGGCTGTGTATTGCTTTATTGCTCTATTCCATGGTTTGGGTTTGAAAACGAATGAAAAATTAAAAAAGAAGCAGTCGTAGGATTTTGCACATCTCGGTAAGATATTTAATTGTGAGGTCCGGAGAACCAAATCGGTTCTCGTTTGCATCTTCCTATTTTCCATATTCCGTCAGTTTAAACATTTCACACATTTGGTTGCAGTTGGTTTGCATGTGCTTTTCTGTTCACCGGTACAGAGTGCCCCAAATCACAGTCTTTGTGGCTGTTGACTCGAGAAATCTCGATACATGCTGTCTCGGACTTATGTGTGGGTAACGGTGATGTATTTCGTGTTTCCATTTAGTTTTCCGACGTGCCGCGGGTACCAGTGAGGATGGTTCCAGTTAGGATTTATCCCGTTTTCAAATAGGCCACTGCCGTACATGTACAGTTTGGAAAGACATGAAAGTCGTAATGTTAGTTTTACGTACATGAAATGTTGATTAGTTAGTTTGTTTTATTATTTTTTTCTCATTATAAATTGACGAGCGACTTTGTTGGGCTGTGAATTCTGCGTGTCTGTGTGATTTTGGTAAGTCGGTGAAGTTTTATGACTTTGATGTAGGTATATGGCACATGTGACTTTTGATATACCCCGTGGCTAATAGTCACCTCATACTCCAATCAGCAGCTGTGTGAGAGTAGATTGTGTGTGGAGCGAAGTGTGCTGCGGTTGACTGAAGTCAGTCGATTTGCACCAAAAGCGTACCAGAGTATAATAACAAGGAGACAGGAAAAGAATCTCTGAGAGGAGAAATAAAGTTTTTGTGGTTCGAGACATAAACATTAGAGAGGATGAAATGACTAAAGTAAAGAAGAATAATGGAGATTTGGAAATTTCGATTCGAGTATTACGAGCACGGGCACACTACATTATGGGAACACATGGAGTTGAAGATATGGCCTGCCTATAGCCACACCACACCACTAATACTAATATCCAGTTTCACTATTTAATTTCATTTAATCTTCCACAAAGAACGATCCAATGATCTTTTCTTACAACCTCGTTCCTTCCTCCCTTTCTTTGTCAATGAATTATTATTACCGATATCGTCTTACTTAATATTTATAACCGGATGGCAGTGACTTTTTAAAAGCATTCCTGGCCTTCCGTCCTTGTTTCCTTGTTCCTACCACTAATTACGCATCCTCGCAGAATTATTTCTGTTGATCAGATGTACCACCGATTTGGACACTGAGTACCACGCAGTTGAATGTGGCTACGACGAGTAATACCCAGCCAAACCACCTTTTGCTTCCAGGTCACTCTTATATGTAGTAGTGTCTGGTGGAATGGCCGAGACCGAGAGGAGACGCTTTGTAGAACTAAAACTGTAATGACTAATCCATCATAAATTAGGCATATCATTCACGTTGGCACTGGCACCACGAACTGCAATATTTCTCGGGACACAGTTTTCACTACCACGGAAAGTGCGTGCTGGAAAAGGATGTAAGGTAGGATGGCTGCTTGTTATGTATGTAGAGAGGGCTCGGAGGAACGTAACGAGATTAGAGAATGCTTTTGAGGATGAATAAATGTATGCTCGTAGGAAGGTGCAGTGGGCTATTGGAGAACAGTGTGTAGTGGATGGATTTGGAGAAGCCATAGTGAGCGGAGAGGAGAGGAGAATGGTGAATTTGGAACCTCTGCTGCCCGGATTCCGGATTAAAAGGAGACATTTGGAAAATGTTTCACTCATGTTGTATTTACATCCCCTGTGATCCTTCTGAAAATAAGTTACTTTAATCACGGCGCCCCTCAACTAAAGTGTCTACGAATGAACCATGACCAATAGGCAATTTAAACTGATCAATTATATTCGGATGTTTATAATTCTGTGATGTATTGCATGATGACGATCGTCGTATTATTATATTCCGAATGGCGAAGTTTTGATCCGTGCGCCAGTGACTATAAACAGTATTAGTGCGTGGACTTGCATTCATTTCAGATCAATATGACTGTTGAATTTTTCCTCCGTCGTTTACATTCATCCGATTCTCTTCAATGCTCCCAATCCACACATCCTCAGATGCACACACCCAGCGAAGTTCAATGAGCGGACTGAACGACTCAAGCCCATGAATGCCAAGGTAATTTCAGACTATTCAAACTCCAAGCAAAGATAATCCTTGAAATATATCAACCATGATGCGATATCACATCGTTGATCTCCTTACAAATCACCGTTTATTCCCCCAGTATCTCCACTATTTCCTCTATTTCCCAGGCTACATCCATCATGATCCTCATTTTCACTGCAGTAAGTCTCTTGTACATTTATTTCCGTAAAATTCTCTTTCCTCTCCCAATCTCACAATCAGACAGACCCATTCATAATTATTCTCTCCCTCGTCTACTTGCTTATTTTATTCCAACTGCATACACCGAGGAGATGCTCCCTATCTCCAAACTCAAGCGATGCACGCGGAAAGGTCAAGCGTAAAATATGACCCATGTGGTGGATGGCAAGTCATGTAAATACCAAGTGCACAAGGAATTATGCTCTTCCTCCAATTCACTCTCTTTCCTCCACAAAATCATACAACGTGGCTAATTTCTTCATCTTTATTCACACATTCTTTCCTTTGTCCAGCATCTCCGAGTCGGCTCCTGCGAGTCAGTCATCAACATAGGAATTCGCTAATGAAAAGTCTTGATTTCTTTATGGAAGAGGCTTAGCAAGCCTCGCACTGAATCAACCCAACCTCCAACATCCACGTCTCGACGTCTCACATACAGTTGTGCCCCGCGACTTGCGTTTAATGGGGTAGACAAGCGATGTCACTTTAACACTCCATTCCACTGAGGAGTTCCGGTCCGGAAATGTAGCAAATGTAGCATTAGATGCACTGTCGTCTGCTCGAATTCAGGCCTAAAACCGCACAAGTAAATAAATTGCAAAGTTTCCACGTGTAATTTTGTTAGAAGTTGAGCGGGCTGTGAGTCAATTAAAAATGAATTGTTTCCTCAGTTGTTCCCGTCAAATCTCACGGAGTTATTACTCATGAGTTGCTCCGAATATTTTCTTCTCCTTCGTATTTGGTGCAGTCTACTCTACATTATGTCATTATACATTCTTTGTCCACTTCTTCGGCATTTCAGTTGGTAACCATCGAAAGCATTGCATGTGGACACTCGTCATTCTGTCTCTGTGCTTGGTTCCTGAAAACAGTTTCGAGGATTTGGAATCGTTCGGGTTTACCCACATCTCTAATATGCTACTCAGGCCAAGGAGCGTGTTTATATTGTGTGTGCTGTGAATGAGACTGAACCATTGAAATGTAATGCTGAGAGTAGCATGAAGGTCCTAAAGCTTGTCGAGCAAAAAGTTGAACATGACATTTAAAATGAAAGCTAAGAAATGACTAAGCCGATTGCAATTTTACGTGAAAACTTGGTGATAAAGAAAACGCTAATTGGGGCAGTCCTCCACTCGGGGAAACACGGGAACTTTTTAAGCAAAATGTGTACGAAAATAAAGTTATTGAGGCACAATTAGGTTAACGTCATCGGAATGGGTAACGAAATTAACAAGGAGTTCCATTGCTTTCAGTTTCTATGCATTAGTAATGGCAAGAGTGAGTATAGAGCCTAAACTCTGCTAGGAGGTTACACTAGGAAGCAGTCGAAGGAATAAAATCCAGTCCATGATTGAGCCGTGAACGTTGTTTGTGGCAAGTCAGAAATTGAAGAGTGAATGATCAGCATGCAAAAGCTGACTTTGTAATCGACCCAACAAATAAATGTGAAAGTGGAATTGATGAGGTGGAAGAGTGGAAGAAAACCATTTACTTCAGCACCTTATGTTTATTCCCCAAAACGTATGCTAATAGCATTGACTGCCGTGACTGAACTGCTACATCGGGGCATCAAATAACAATCGAGTAGTTTCCAAAGTTTTCCAAACTGTCCGATAAGTTTGGTCCTGAAGGAGATCATAATTTCGGTTGCTGTTGGAGCTGACAGAATAATGATGGTTGTGCTCAATGCTACAGTGTTTAAAGCCGCACGAAGTAGTTCCAGAAAAGTCATAATTTCTATGGGCGACATTGGACTTGTGTCAAATGAATTTATGCTTGAAAGGTTACTCGCACGTTGCTCTGTCCTGGAGCACATGCTATTGTAGTGCGAGTGTAAATAAATATTTTCCATCTGCGTGTGAGACACGAGACACTTGCAGGTCGTTGCTGGGACGGGCTTTGAAATGATCCGGTATGGTGTATTGGGATGAAATAAAAGGAGTTTTTGTTTTAGCTTGTGTTGGTGTAGTCAAGTATTGAGAGAGCGGGTATTTTGATCCATTTGGAGAGCCCATTTGGACTTGAAACATTAATGATGCTGTATACGTAAGGAGAGAGGAGAGGAAGAAAGGATAAGTCGAGTCTTTGCACAACTGGATTAGATATTCGCTCAGGAGCGGTCTCAGTGTGTGGCACACTTATTTTCCTCGACGCAGAGCTTGGTTGTGTGGGAGTGAGTGAGAGCGTATGGAGGCTGTCGGAAGTGGAGATTGTGGAAGGAAAGGAATAAATTCGAGCACTTTAAACTATAAATCTGGAGATGAAAAATTGCATGATTTTTATGACATGAGGCCCAATGAAATATGAAAAGACACAAGAAAGACTTTAGTTTTCTTGAAAAGTCAATTTGGGCGGTAGTAGTTGGAAGGTTGGGATGGTTGTGTTGGCTGTGAGGGAGTTGGACGGGTAGAAGGATTGTTGGCGGAGGAAGGAGTTGAGCTGGAGCGCCTACGGTAAGCTGGATGTAAGTAAGTAGATGTAGCGATGCATTGTGTAGGAGGGTAGTGGGAATGATACTGGGATGATAGCGAGAAAGCGCTGGTGAAATGGTGAGAGTGGAGGACGAGACGAGAAGTAGGGATGAAGGTTTCGGTGGTGGAGCAGGAGCAGAGAATAATAGCTAGGAGGGCTCAATTTTATTTTCAATTCATGTTCAATTGAGGAAAGTGGAGGTGTAGGAAACCAGGAAACCCACAGAGAATTGAATGCACGCTTCGAACCTTTTTCTTCCAAACCATTGAGTATTCCGACGAGAAGTCTGAATGCTGATCCGACTCCTGAAATCTGAAGTGACAGCCGGTTCCTTGTCCTAAACGGCAGGAGTAGATTCAATGCCTACAACCCACTTCCACACACGCAGTCACTGGAAGGCAATGCATTGGAATTGTTGCCGTCGGTTTGCTTTCCAAGGGATAACAATCCGTACGAGGGCAAACCATGATGCAATATCTGCAATATCCATCCATGAACTATTTCACATTGTGTGATTCACTCGAGAATCAAAAAAGCCACTGAAGCCGGACCAATACTCCGTACACCAGTCACTACACACCAAGTACAAGTCAAGTCTGATCGGCTGAAGATGCGAGTTCATGGAAACGCAGCTCACGTTCCCACAACATCCCGACCCACCGATGCATTTACCTAAGCTCTCCCGCTTCATCCTTTTATTTTTATTAGCCTCCTTCCACATTCACATCCCTTCAGCCTCTACTTCCACTACATATGTCCGCATCCAGACTCAACTACTTTTACGATTACATCACAATCTGCCTCCATCTTCCATCCTCTTCACTTCGCCTCACACCACAGTCCTCGTCAACTTCACTTCCTCCAGACCTTCGCAGCTCTGCTCTTTCTTTATGCAAACCAAGTCAACACTTCCCTTCCTTTGGTCAACACACACATTCATATTCATAGTCATTTCTCCTCATTCACTAAACCAGCTACCGATTCAATTACCTCCTTCACCAACTCTTTTCTACTTTTTATATCCTTCATCACTCCAAGTATTTCTCAACTTTTACCTCCAACATCGTATTACTCCACGCAACTTACAGCCCAGTAGCCCGTGTGCACCGCTCAACAGTAATTTACCCACATGCCAATACTCGAAATCCCTGTCAATGAATTGTCATTCCCTGAGCAACCTGTGTCCTTGTGTAGTTTCTCTTGATCGATTCACGGAAACAGAACCACAGGGCAATGGAAGCCTAGCATCTTCCTCTACACCAAATTCCCATCGCCTGGTTAAAAGGCGCAAGGTTCACTTAACGGTACAGGATTTATTCCCCAGTGCAGGAATCAATCCCGAATCTTTAAGTGGACTCATTCAACAACTGCAATTAAAATCCAGAAAAAAGTTGCTCTGCTTTATCTTGCNTACACCAAATTCCCATCGCCTGGTTAAAAGGCGCAAGGTTCACTTAACGGTACGGGATTTATTCCCCAGTGCAGGAATCAATCCCGAATCTTTAAGTGGACTCATTCAACAACTGCAATTAAAATCCAGAAAAAAGTTGCTTTGCTTTATCCTGCTTACGGTGCATAGGAACTCCATGTGCCCGTCTTCCACACAGTAGTACCTACATCTAGAAAAGGAAAGGCGGCCATAATCTTCAATGAACTGCGCTTAATGAGGTTATAGAATTAAGGCATTTGCTTTGTGCGTAGAAATTCGCGATTGTTTGGAAAGGAGGGAATACGGGACTGTAGACTTTCCGTCGTGGTCAGCTAAGGAATGAGTATGAGTAGTGCTGTGGTTGGGCCTAATAAGAAGGGCAATCCCTTTGGTCCACAAATACCTACCTACATATTACCTCGACAGTTGTTGGTGGCTGTGGTTACTACGAAGGTTGTGGTGGATTTACAGGTATGCTCAAGACTGCATGTATAGCTACAGTATTCTCTGTCCTCTTCCCGATTTCTTTCACTATTCACTCTACTGCGTATTGTGCTCTGCGTTGTGTATGTGTATCGAGAGGGATATCTAAACAAGGTAATAATCCAGCTACCTGCATTCCATTCAGCATTGCATTGTTGAATGGTCGACTTTTTATTTCCATTTCCCATTCATTCATGTTTATGATTCCAAGGAGAAACCTCCCCGGCTATCCCGACCATCCCTAGTACTAATATCTCTGCGATCCCAGGCATTGTGCTCACTACTTGGATATTTACGACGATCGGTTTGGAGAGTGAGTGAGTGAGTGAGCTTCCAGCCAACTTCTCCTCCTCCTCGCCTTTGCATCCACAAACATGGTTATGACTACGTGCGATCTGAGTAGAAACCTGTCATCCCTGCATTCTTTCCGTGTGCCCAAGTAGATATTTGGAGTCGGTAGTGGAAGCGCTGGGAAGATGCTTCGTCGGAGTTGGCTTCAGGTTGCACAGCACAGTAGTGGATTGGGTGAAATCAAATCAACGCAAGCCCATCTCGTTTGTGTGGGAACGAGGAAAAAGAGTGTTGAGTAACAACAACTACTAACATGTCATTGAGCATAGGCTTAATGGCATTAATCAAGTGTTTAGTGCTATTGAATAATCCTGGATCACCTGTCCTCTTTCTGCCATTACTTCACACTCGCAGTCTCTCACAACCACACACGCCTCTTTTCACTTACGCTCTCCACTTTCCACAGCACAGCTCCTTCGCACAAACACCTCCAACCATTCGCTTCCTCTCTTCACATATTTACACAGAGTAATTAAATGATTATTACATGTCAACCTCTAATTGAGCTGGCAGCATCCAAATCACGCCTGTTCCTTGTTTCGTGTCCCATGCGATTTCCCAATATTTATTTTTCACAAATTGCACCGAGCTAGCACATGAGAAATTTATTTGATCGACTCTAGTGGGGAATTGCAGGTGTGACATTGGATTGCTTTGAGAGCCACAGAGAATGATGATTGCGACAAGGAGTTGTTATCGCTGAGGAGCTGGAAGGAGTGAGTGATGGAAGGAACTGCCTGCACTCAC
>JAAXYX010000148.1:0-60121 GCA_036851915.1 Ptenothrix huangshanensis | reverse complement strand
TATACTTACAAGTAGGTAGGTATACATACGCTGGTAGCTATGACTATATCTATAAACTTTGGATCGCGACCACGACCACACTTCTCGAACATACCCGTGCCCGTAACCACCGCAATCACAATCTATCTGTAGTATCTACACTTTCATTGCCTATAACTATATCCAATGAAGGTTGTAATAGTAGCTGTAAAACCGATGCGATGAAGATAGCACCGAAAGCACGGGAGGTAATCAGCGTAAAAACTTCCCTTGTCTTTCCCAAGGATGAAAATTTAATTTAAAAATGGCAAGTAGAATAGAAACTAATTAATGCAACTTTTCCTGGGTTTTCTTGCTCAGCTCTACCTTAACATTAGTAGGTGATTGAATCAGACATTCATATGATAATTTCGCTGGTTTTACTATCTGGGGCAGTGGTAATGAATAAAGGATTTGCACTTTTGAGACATGTACACAGAAACCAACTATAAGTTGAAGAAAACTTCTATCTGAATCTAATTTTTTTAGTGGATGAGGTTAATGTGGACTTTGAAATGCCAGTGTCATTTTTGTTATTGTACTTACTGTGTCAGCATCTTTCAACGTTTCAAAGGCATTACTATTCAAAGCTAGTGCGTTCTGAATTTCGTTGGTTATTTATTGAGTCAAGAATGCATAGGTACATAGTCTTGTTTGATACCACTGGTGTTGGGAAGAACACGGGAAATGCAATTATAACAACAGGTAAATACATAATTAAAAGGAATCGCAATCAATATCTTTTCTTGGTGACTTTTAAAGTACGAGGAACGTGAACGATCTTAGGTACAAGCACTAACGAAGCCGGTCTTGTATTCCAGTTATAACAGTCATTACAAGAAATGTTGGTGTTGCTATTACAGGAAAGTAGAATTAGCGTCCTCTAAGAAAATTTGTTGCAACAAATACAATCCCTTTCCCTTGATAGCGTTCATTTTCCCCTATAAATCTAGAAACTAATTGTTGCTACAAACAAAAGTGGAGGAGCAAGTTGAAGTAAAGCTAATAGAACTATTAGCATTATCTCGACTCTGGATGTACAACTATAGACAAAAATTGTTATGGCGAAAAGGGAGAATCCTTATTGTCTGTTTTGCTCGTTAAAAACAAAATAACATTTCCGGAAATTGCGCCATTAGATACATGGTTTCTATAAATCGTACCGTTCTCTTCTCCGCTTCGTCCTACAAGACAAGACAAGACAAGACAAGACAAGACAAGTCTTTGTGTTCTACATCATCAGAAATTAAACTATTCTTCTAATAGTTAAACATGGAATGAACATGAACAAACTTGCTTTTCTAAGAAAGTGCACTCTTGTTTTATGTAGAGCTGAAAACATTATAAAGTTTGCAAACTACGATAATTAATGATGTGGGTATCTATACGTAGGTACATACATTGCATACATTGCGGAGACTAAACGAGATGCAAGTTTCTTTGTTTAGAACAAACCAGTTTTATCAACAGTCTTGGCTTCGAATCTTCCAACAGGATCTATGGAGAGTCACTGTCATCATCATCAGTGTTGTTCGAGTACTTGGAGTATTCATACACACATTCTGATCACTTTATAGGTAATTCTTTTATTTTAATGTTACACATGTCCTTAGAATTTATGCTCGTGGAACTTGGAGCAAAGTCTTAAACAGAAGATACGAAACTATATATGTATTTATTGCAGTTCGAGGTTCAGGTTTGATGCGGAGTAAATCACTAGGCAAAGATACAACATCTACATGTGTATTCGCACATGTTTGCTCTTGTTTTACGCTCATGACTACATCCATAGATAACCATTTACAGCTCGAGTACAATTGCTAAATTAGACTAATGTGTCAACTAATGACTACAAATCCATTGGACATTACGCATCGACAATCGATTAGTGTGCTTCGCTTAATATTATTCTCCTCAAAGTGTATGCGCTGCGCTGTGATCTTGGAATAGTAATATGTAATACATTAGTCTAATAATGCTACCCAATAACTTGGTCTTTTAAAGATAATGATGATGATGATGCAATAACCTCTACATCTTTTTCAACGCATGAATATATTATGTTGTGCAAATTCATGTTGATTTTTATTTGGCATTTTGAGTAGAACATTTTTTAGAAAAATTCAGATGATAGTACGAAAATAAATGTGACTAAAACAATCGTGGTTAGCGTTAGAAAAAACAATAAGAATTAATAATGAAAATAGTAGCATATTCCCCTGACATTCCGTCTCATTATGGATCCATTGCTTATGCTTATCTTTAGTAGTGACCATGCCCGTGTCCTCCGTGTCCACCATGTCCGTGTCCATGGTGACCGTGACCGTGATGATGCCCTCCGTATTTGTTGTGATGGTTGTGGTGACCATGCTTCCCGTAGTGTTGGTTGTGTCCATGATGTCCTGTAAAGAAATTGAGAGAACCCAAATAGCTTGTAATGTAATGTAACTGATCTTCCACAAGTATTATGAAAGATGGTATGGTATGAAAGGTGAGTAACAAAGACACTCACCATGGTTTCCATGATGACCCTTGTATCCCTTGTGATGATCGTCGTAGTGTCCCTTCTTGTGTCCTCCATAGTGATTGTGGTGGTTGCCTAGATGTTCCATAGATAGTTAGTTAGTTTGAGTTCGAACAGATAAACTTAGGAAGATTAAACTGGAGAAAAAGTAAGTAAAGAATAGGTGAGATGGGAAAACGTCTTTTACCGTGGTGTCCTCCGTGGTGATGTCCACCATAATATTTCTTTCCATGGTGATCTCCATGATGATTGTGGTATTTCCCGTGTTTGCCTGAAAGGAAATGAGAAATGCTTTCATGCATCTGTTACCTTTTATCCTTTTCATTTTATACTGGGAAGGATTTCAGGTTTTTTGGAATAAAAAAGGGTGGGAACTGTACCGTGATATCCGTCGTCGTGGTGAGAATCGTAGAACTTGTGGTTTTTGGCATATTCGTCCTTGTGGTATTTGTTGTGGTAACCGGTGGTATGATGTCCCTGAAAGTAACCATCGAAACATCGTTCCATTAAAAGTCTATTTAATCATTGGAATACGAAGTTGCATCAATCGTTTCACATTTCATAGCATTACCTTCTTATGATTTCCGTGATGACCGTACTTCTTCCCGTGATGTCCATAGTGTCCATGGTGATGATTTCCATGATGCTGTCCTCCCTGGTGATGTCCTCCGTATTTCTTCCCGTGCCCACCATAATGTCCTAATCGAAGAAAAGTTGCACAAAATCAATCAAATGTCAACTTTTACTTGGAAGGTTTTAGGAAACGGAATTCCTGGAATTAATTACCTGCATGATGTGCGTTATTATGGTGCCCGTGGCGTCCATGATGATGCCCGTATTTTCCATGGTGGCTGCAATCATCCAACCGATACATATATTTACTTTACACATCTAGGCACATATTGTAGCAATTTATATTAATGTGTGTAATGAGTATAAGACTGACCCATGATGTCCCTTATATCCTTTGTGCCCGTGATGTCCATGTCCTCCATGACCAGAGTGATGATGACCATGGTGTCCGTGTCCATGTCCATGGTGTCCATGTCCATGACCATGACCGTACCCTAAGATCATGAATGAATGCGTATCATATTTTAATCTAGTTTCGTGCACTATTGGCGTTTACGTCATCCTTTAAAGTCTTCCTTTTCCTAGGTTTTATGCTTGAGCTTTTGATACCTTCAATAAAAGACTAAATGGATTCTGGGAAACTCTACTTTCAATTCCTTGGATACTTCACGGAATTTACGTGATCATTATTCCATGAAAAATAGGACTCTTTTTAATCTTTTTTATGCTTCCTGAAGCCGTATAAATAATGAGAACGGCATTTAAATTCAGGTACTGCTGTACATACTTTGAAAGATGATATAATTGAAATTTGGAAGTAAATGACGGATTACTTCCCTTTTGAATAATGTTTGGGTTTAAGTTGATTAAAAAAGGGTGAATTTGAATCTTTTTTGATTGAAATAACAGTTTCAAAAAGGGAAATATTTTGTTTTTCCTCAAGCGAAGTTAGACGCATTGATTTTGAGCACTCGTAAATGATTTTGTTTTTGGAAATTTGAAGGAGTAACTGATGAAAAAAGATTGTTCCGGGATGAGGGGCGGGTAAATTTGAATGAGATGAAAGGAAATGAAAAGGCGGGAGTACATATGCGGTTGGAAAAAAGCGTTACCTGTTTCCTGGCCGACGAGATCAGTGGACTGGGCCACAATCAGATCAGTGTTACCATCCGTGGCATTATTGAAGCCGGTAATTTGAAGTTTGTCGGTCTCCGCTTCCTGAGCAAAAGCAAACACCACACAGAGGATAACTAGAAAACCAAGTCTTGCACACAAAGTCTCCATGATGACTGTTAACTAAGTGTGGGTTGAACGCGGCTATTTAAATGATTTCCACCTGTGCTTTTCCCCAAACAGTGTTTAGATGTAAATTTCACTTTTTGGCCACTGATGATAATTTAGAACATTTATATAACAGAAATCGTCATCCACGTTAATTGTATCAATCAGCACTGCCACGTACGCCCCCAAACTAAATCAAACCAACAATCAAGGAAAGATTAGAAAAATCAGAGCACAAGAGGCAGATGTCTAAAAAAACCTTTGACTAACGTTGTACCAGTCACATTTAGCCAGCATCGACGAGAGCCAAGCCTTGATTTGGCTGCACTAGGCCTCACAAAACAACATTTTCATGTGCTGTTTAGACGTGGATGTGCAAGTGTGTGTGAGGGCAACAGTGAACCTCATCAATGGACAACAATGCAGAATTGCAGATCAATAGCATATCAATTATGCATAGACTGCATGCATGCATGTCAATTTGCCTTGTCAATATCTCCATATGTACGTTGTGTGTGCGGAGTCACATCCGTTCGACATGACTTGACACTTGAGGTACAGTTTGGCCAAATCAACTTGTCAGTCTTTGGTTTTTTCCTATCAGCTGTTTCTCAAATTCTCCTGTCTTGGATGTCGGCAAGCTTTTTTTCCCTCTCCACCGTTTCCTCTCTCTCAATTTAATTTCCCCCAACGTTTTACATGGGAAAAATTTAATTACAACTTTAAGCAAGATAATTTTCAATTTATTTCTGTAAACCTCAAGATTTTTCTTATTCCTCACATTTGTGCATTCTCACATTAAATTTCTCAGTCTGTGGAGTCTGTAACCACTATGTATTTTGTTCTGCTTCAATTCCCTTGCGCTCAGTCAGTCAAATCCATGCCTGATGATGACATTTGATTATAGAAGTCAGAAAAAGAAAAAATATTCCTATTCCTTGAGCACAAGTACAAGTACAGGCAAATCCAAATCCAAGCAAATCTAAGGAGAGGAAAGGGAAGGGAAGGAGTGAGCTGCTGCAGTCGCTCACTCTGGGCTAATGGGAAGGAATCCCAAGTAATGTAGCAGCACTTGCACTACGGACACGTAAATAGGCATGTTTTCGGATTGTGAATGTAAGAGGTAATGCATTCATCAAGGAGGTTAAACGAACCGTTGTGTGCAATCATTTTAATGACATTTCACTAGATGCGACACAGGAACAATGACTGCCATTTGAATGCAAAGAAACGAGTATCTATCCATGTAATTGCAGACATTCGGAGTCAGGAAAAAAGTCAACATTTGCTCAGAGTCCGTGTGTTGACATTCTGACTATTCCTCTCTCTGCACTTTTGATTGTGGTGTGTGTGTGTGTGTGGAAAATTAAAAATGAGCGCATTGGTTAATTTCTGCATATTTAGTTGTCATTGCTCACTCTCTGACTACTTCTCTGTCCCTCCCGTCTATCTCTTGTGTGTATTACATAAAAACAAGTTTTAATGCTTTCCAATTTTTTCCCTTGAATGGTGGATTACGTACTAATCGTAAACTGAAAATTACTGTTCAATCGAGTGTAAAATTGGAATTTTTGCTCGTCAATCCCAATCCCTTTCTTCACTCGCAGCTACCCATTCATTTACACTGTCTTTCTGCTCTCTGTCCCCTGCTCCTCGTCTCTGCCAAACTGTAAACTTACTTTTCTTGATTATATATATACGCGATCCCTGGCTCTGTACCCCATCCTACTCACCTCTACATCTCCAACCTACACACACACACACACAACGGTCTATACCTAAGTACTTGGGCACATGGAGTGATGGAGTTGGCAGTTGGTACACACCATACATTTGTGATACATTCTGCTCGGGTCTTATCACTGCACGAGTAGTGAGTAGTGCGAGTTTGAGAAGAACAAGGCTTCAAGTAAAATGCTCAAGAGATCATAGAACACAAAAGAAAGTTTCCTTTCAAGTTACTTCGCTCTTGACAAGATAAGTAAAAGTTTCTAAGCTCTCTTATTATGTCTACTCTTTAGAACTCATATTATTATTACACACTTATGTATCTACTTACAACCTTCCCACCAACCACTGCTCTCTGGGCTTTGAGTAACTCCCTACTGCCCACTCTACATGCACAGTCACATAGGTACAGGAACGAGTATGCAGTGACAACGTGCTTCTCCTTCATCTCCTCCTCGTCTCCTTCGCTATACTATACACAATATTTCCCCTTGCTTTTTGCACTATATTTGCCTCTATAAGAGCTCTGCTAAAACTTAACAGCTCAGTCATACACCAGGAACACCATCCGCACCACCAGAGCAGAGTCAGCCGTTGCAAACTGAGTTGAGGAGACGCAGACAGAGCACCAGAAGCAGGAACGGCTGGAAGCACATCACTCTCGGCCTCATCCCTTCTCCCTCCTCCAATATCCTTCTTTTGCTTGCTTCAACATTTTTCTCCAGATATGCTCTTTTTTAAGTTAACTCAAATCTTTTTCATTTAATTTTATTACATCTGAGTAAAATCTTCATTCTTCAACGCCACTAGACGTCGGCCTTTTCTTCCCATGTCTCTTCCTCAGAACTTCCTTCTCCTCTTCCATTTCCACATGTTCCGGACACCCATTCTATTGTCAATTCATAGTTACAATAACAACTTGCACGTAGTCTGGATTTCCTCGGACTTGGACCTTCCTCCAATTCCTTTGCTCTCCCCAACAAAAGCCAAGCCAAGCCAAGCCATGCCAAGCCAAGCCAAGAAGCCAAAGCGAACGTAACCTTCCCAGTCGGCTGGACGGACATACACATGTTTTGAATTATGTATTTTCTATCTGTATTTATTAGAAACCATAATTTTTGCCCGTTTCATTTACTTTTGTTCACCAAGCACAATGCTTTCTGCCCACAAAGATAAACTGCTTACGTTCACGTTTACATGCACCGCCACATCTTCCTCTCGCTCATAGATATTCTGGGTAAGCAATCACACGCCTATGCATATACAGAGTATACACAGAGGATACGCGACTCCCTATTACACCATACCATACGGCCGCGAATTTTCTTTTCTCACCACGAGTTCTCGTTTCCGTTCACTTTTCATCTGACTTTCATTTCGAATCTCGGAGTATCTCTCCCGAATATTTAGTTTTTCTCAACTTTTTCACTCGGCTGACTGGTCGCAGCTTATGCCATTTCCACTTGCACTTCCCTAGCCACAGCACAGTAGAGCAGAGCAGAGAACACACGGCTCCTTTCCAACTCCAGTCAGCCTGCCTTGTTCATAACACGAATGGACTGGTGATTATACTTTGTCATTTTTATCTCCCATCCTAGTCTACCTTACAAATAATTCCACCGCCCTCCCAGTTTAATTCCCCAACGCAAGGTACATACGCACAATCTCATCCATAATCATAATCGTAATTATTATTATTATCCCCATTCTAGCCACCAGCATACATGCTTCCTTTTATGAAACTCGTAATGAGTGAGCAGTGAGGAGTGAGATTACCATCTCTAATCTTCCACCTTTCCATCAATGCACACTGGCTATAGGCATACAAATAGGGAAGCATTTTATTTCACATACGCAATAAATAGCTTAAGGTGACGTCACTCTCCTCTCCCGAGTCTCTCTAAAGAACGTTTACTTTTATGATTTCCTCAGTAAATGCGCCCAACTTGGAAGGAGCTGGGAGAAAATCAACTCCAGCACATTACTTACTATTGCAAATTGCAAACTTAATGTTTATGCCAATCTATACACTCCCAGTTATGTATACCATGCAGTACATACTCCCAGTTTATCACTACTGTTTAACCCTTAACTCTTTACTGCCTCGCATTCGCATTCGCATTACAGGAGTGCCTGCTCTATATAGTCATAGCCATAGCGACTCCTTCGGAAGACACTTGAGGCTTTCGTCTCACTGTCGTTCCGTCTCTCCATCCCATTTTTGAAATTGAGGAAAGGGAAAACTTTCCAAATTGAAATTGTTGATGTGTAGTGTGGAGCGATGGAAGGTATGCACGGCTTACTAATATTCCCACTCTATGCACGTATACTTGGCGCGAGTGGGAAACTTTGGCCGGCGTAACCGCGGAACTGTTTCTCTACACGCTGGAATCCTTGACTGCTCTTCTGCAAGTCAGGGAAAATACGTAAATAAGTAGAAAAAGTGTAGGGAAGGAAGAGAGTGAGAAGACATAAAATGTTAAACACATTTACATTTTTAACTCGATCGTTGGACGGGGACGCATATTGTCAAATTCCCATGAACTTCCCTTCACCCTTCCCCGAGCCTTCTCTGCCGCTGTCTCTCCGCGCTCCTTGTGTGCGAATAGATATTTTAAGTGGCTTCTAAAAAGTTGACTGTTTGGAAGGCTGTTGAAGTTGTCACGGAATGCGGAGCCAGTCAGTGCCAGTAAACAAGTCTGCACAGTCTGTTACCTACACACATGACACGACGAGGAGGGAAGTCGGGAAATCTGAAATCCAAATCCAAATCCAGATCCAAAAGCTCTCACCACAAATATAATATTTATGAATTTCACATTGTCATCAGACATTATTGCGCCCGTGGCTGCTCCTATCACATCCGCCCATCCGTCCATCCATCCACTTTTCTCACCAATCTTCTTCAAAAAGAATGACGAAGTACAAGTGGCGCGAAGTACATACCTGTCATCTTGCATAATGCATGTGTGGATGTGGAGGAGAATGTGTGTGTGTGGAGCGTACGGTGAACTGCAACCGCCAAGTCTCTATAGGACTGCCAGCCCAATATTTATTACGAGCTTAGAGACACGACGTACGTGGACGGCTGGAACGATGATACGTAATAAAAGATGAATATGACAGTAATTAATGCAGGTAGTAATGTGAAGAGGTTAAGGGTTAGATGCAAATAAAGATATTGCCTTTTATGTCATGGAAATGGATTCAAATTCATGTGCATAGTTTACACTTTCGTGTTGGATGGAAATTGATGATTGTGGAGGATCTGGTTTTATTTTCCCAACCAAAAACTTGCCACCATACCTGGAATCTGTGGAGTGGGGAAGTGGAAGTGGGGAAGAAGGGGGAGTGAGAGAGAGGACGTGGGGTCTCCATGTCTCCATATCGAGATGTCGAATTGCCTCCTCGTCCTCCACTCCACTCGACGTGTACACGTACACGTACACCGCGCCACCAAATTCCTATTGAAATGATAACAAGACGCGGAGACGCGGGCAAGTGTGTTCCCAATCCAAATGCCCATCATTTTCATAGACCAATCTGTGCTTTATTACACATTCAAAATTGAGACTAGCACAGAATCGGAATATGAAGAGAAAGAGAAGAAAGACAGCGCCAGAGCCGCATTCCCTGACTTGACTCCAGTTCACTTGCCAAGGCTGGCATGCCGCGCTCTCACTTGACTCTCATATTTATAATCACCTTCCACTGCTCCGCATGCTTTTCAGTTGAGTTCAATCCTATCCTGCCTCTGCTCTGATGAGACTGGGACTGGGACTGGGACTGGGACTGGGACTGGGATCGTGCGTTCATGTAAAGTGTTGCTGGAGAATAATAAATGCGTAAATAATGATGGAATTGGAACGAGTTGTCGGGCCAGCGTGGCTTGAGCTTGAGTTGAAGTTGATGGAAACTTTGGAAGGAGACGAAAAAATCTGGAAGAGTTGAGAGTGGAGGAGTGAGGTGCGAGCGAGGCGAGGCGAGGCGAGGCAAGGCAAGGCGAAGTGGACGGACGGAGGAGAGGAGTGTGGGTCTGGAAAACAGAAAAGGGAAACGGAAGAGTGGAATGAGAGCGTGGTGTGTGCGGAGCCAAAGCCAGTCAGTCCGTCTCCTCTTGAGAAGCTCTTTTAGCCAAACTTTGGTTCACTTCATGCTCCGACTCGGACTTGGACATTATAAGGCTGTAGCCGTGGCATTCACAGGTCCAAGTCTGAATCAACCATGAAAGTAGACTTTTACTATTTTGACTGGGAATGTTACTTACTATCAGTACTCACACATGACAACATTACACAACATGCCAGAGCAGAGACTGGTCGACTGAGGGAACTTGATACGCAATACGCAAACGAGACTGGAATCATGTCCCAGAGCTGTGGCTGGAGCCAAGAACGACCACAACTGCACGAATAGCCAGCGACAAGAAAACAAGGACCGACACCATCCAGCCCACCTTCAATCACACAATGCCACAAAGCCTCAGTCCATGGTTGCATTTCGTCCACAATTCCCTTCCCTCGGCACAAAAGAGTCCAGGTGAAACGAAACAAGGAAGGAAGTGAGGCGAAGGAGAAGAATTCGCGTTCTAGTTGTGTAATTCTGTGATGCTATAATTATTTGAGTCGGAGTGCTTGCTTACGTTTGAAATGCAGAAATGTGGAGAAATTGAAATCCGTCGCGTTGGTTGAGACTTGAGTGCTAATGACAAGGTCCCTTTGTTTGCCTCGGTGTGCCTAGAGAACATACCAAGTGCTTGGAAACCGGACAAAGGACGAGGAAGAGAGCATGGACAGAGAGATGTATTTGTGTTGATTGTGGTGATTCTGTGTAGGAGCATGGAATGGATTCTTATCGCGTTCATAAAATGACTTGTTCTTATTATGACCGTCCTCGGGCTCTGTAACTGTGACTTTTATGGATTGTGGGCTGCTTAACTTGCTTTTTCCCCTTTATGCTTGCTGTGCTTAATGTAAATGGAAATGTAAAAGTGGTCGGCTGAGGAGGCTGGTTGGCTGTGGGTTCGGACTGGACGCTGGAGGAAAGGCTCTCTTTGCTCCCGTCCTTCCAACTGAATTTCACAAGTGTGTGTGAGTGTGTGAGTGAGTGAGGATGAGATGGAGGAGGTGAAGAGGAGGAAGAAGAGTAAGTACAGTAAGTGCGAGATGCATTGGATGGTCAGAGAGTGAGAAGGAAAGGAAAAAGTGGCAAGTGGTTGGGTGTGCTGCTGCTGCCCCCTTGCTCAAAGCAGTTGGACCAAGGAGTAGGGTCGTCATGACGACGGTAGACCCAGAGAGTGAGTTTACATACACATTGTATGGACGGAGGTAGGTATGTAGGGACTTTGGTTGGAAATGAGCAATGAGCTTTCACTTATAGAGGCTGGTCCGTTGGTCCGTGTGTGTGTGTGGTTGGGAGGTTGGGTGCTGGAAGTGAGTGGATCGAGTAAAAGGGCACTGTGTAAGTGGCCTCTGGCTCTTACCTACCTACCGAACCATCCATCCTCGCTCTATGTACCTTCTCCCTTCCTCCCTACAGGGCCACGAACCAAACTATGCGAGCGAAGGTTCTCAACTTCTCACACTGAGGACCCACTGAGTCTCTCCATCGATGCAGTCATCCGTGCAGTATCCCAGTCTCGACGTAAGTACAGAGAAGTGAGGAGTTCGGAGGGAGCAATGAGCATGGAATGATAGAATCATAAATGGATGGAGTGGTGGAGCATATTGGGAAGTTTGGTGCCGTTTCACTCGGACTTGGAAGAGGAAAGGCCGAGAGGGTAGTGAAGTCGCTTTTACTCCGCCAAGTTGTGTCCTATACGCGGAGCATCCTTGGAGTGAGCTGTGATTCTTGTGTTGGTGGAATGGAAGGAGTGCAAGTGATGGAAGCGACCAAGGTATTTAGGTGTGGGGAGTAAGTGGAAAGCATGTGGACTGGATGACTTGGAGAGCATTGGAGATGGAGTACACATGCTTTAGATTATGCTAGGCCAAGCAGAGACGGAGCGGGGAATGGAGGCTTGAGTTGAGTTGAGTTGAGAGTGAGGCTGAGGCGGACTGGTAGGAAACGTGTAAAATGCACAAAAGCCTACGGAGAGACATTTGAGTTTTTGATTGGGAGACTCGTCTCGGACTGGTCGTGAGCAGAGGAGTGAGCGAGTGAGACTGAGAGGAGAGTGCGAGAGCGAGCGTGGATGGAGTTGGTTCAGGTTCTGTGTACATACGGACAACATTTCAAATCTGGCCCTTCAGTCGTGTGTCAACAACGAGCGAGGGCGAAGCTACAAGTAAAAAATTGTGTCGAGCAGTCGAGTCGAGTCGAGCCAAGCCAAGCAGAGTGGAAGACACAGTGCGCTTTGAGGACGCAGACTTTTTCTCTCTCTTCCACTTCCACAACTTCCACTTCACACAAACTCTTCACAGCCAACATCTCAACATCTTCTTCTTCTTCTTCTTCTTCTCCTTCTTCTTCTCATTCTTAGCCCAACAATCCTCACATCCACAATCTTCCTACAAGTCTCTCCAACCACCTTCCCCACTCACTTGCTTCCCAACTGCCCACCAAACCACACATCCTCACATCTCAACATTCCCTCGACCACAATCACACATGTAATTAATACACCGTCGTGTTGAGTCTCAGTCCTGTCACTGTCACATCCTCACTCACATCATTTCATTACTAATAGTATCATGAAAACATTCCCAGTCTTATCCGTCCCCATTAAAATCATTTAGCAAGAACATCAACAAACAAGCATCATCCCAACAATCATCCACTACCTTACTTACTCACTTGACTGTATTATTGGAGCGAGATAAATATTTACCCAGACCAAGAGTACGGAGACAGGAGTTGGCCCGTGGCCTTCGTCTCACCGTTTCAACCAGCGTGCCCTTGACAGTCGTCATTTTGTCATTGTGCTCCGAGTCGAAAGTACTGAACTGTGCTCTGTGCCAGGATCGAGACATTCACTCTGAAACGACCACAGCTGAATCGCAGCATCAATCGAGATCATCAAGTGAGAATGTAAAGTAGATGACGCCTGGACGCTTGCGATGACATGTGGAAATTGATTGCATTATTAAAATCCTCGACTGCTAACTGGTAGGTTGTGTGCGACAGAGAATGTAGTGTGCTGTGGTGAGTCCTTCCAGTTGATCCAGTCTCTCACGGCCGTCAACTGATCATGTAGTCACATGCCAACCACTCAACTCAAGCTTAACGTCATTACAATTGGCATAGTCAGAGAAAAGCCCGTGTGGTAAATAATAAATCCAGTCTTTTCCCGCGCACCGTCTCATCCGAACGGTTTGTGTAATCCGTGACTCACCTGGAACTCGGACAAGTGAGAAGAGGTTGATATGGTGTGTGTCACATAATCGATTCCTTCACTCCCGGACGGACTTGCTCTTGCATGGTTGTTCCAGAGAATGTGAGTTCGGTCAAGTAACTTTGGACAGGTGAGAGAGAACATGAAAGAAAGGCTGTCTACTTGGCAGAGTGCTCGAGTGTAAAACACAGTTGTTCGTCCCGTGTTCCCGTTGTCAGTCTTATGAGTTGGACAAGTGGGTTGACAGTGGTGACTCGATTGGAAATTATGACCCAGGCGTGTGTGTGCATGACAGTTCGCCAACGTGCTAATGACTGTCGTGGAATGGAATCGCATCGGAATCTGAGAAATGAATGAGAGTTGCAGTTTGGTTTCCAGTTGTGGTCACTGGTGACGAGGTGAAGACTCGGGGTGAAGATTCCCACTCCCGCCATTTCGCATTGGACATTGCGACTAAATCATAAATCTCCGGGACTGAAGGGCAACTGTATCTGGTCAAGAAAATGTTAATACTAACTGAGGTGACTGAGAGACGACTGCATCAGTTGGTCACGTCGATATTAATGTTAGCGATTCTAGGATTAGGTTATAGACTCGTGATTTTAGAAAGCCAAGTCAATGAAATTCGTGGAGAGTTGTCATCCTCCTCAGCCGTCCCATCATCCCTCTCCTCCTCAAGCGTTCGAGTGAGGCGGGATGTGAGTGGGAACGAGTGCTCTTGTCCCATGGGTAAGTTGTTTCAAACTTGAAATGTGTAAATCTGTCTTTCAATCAAAGATAATGAGGAAATTACCAATTTAACACAACTCTTTCACCAGAATGCCTATTGATTTTTCCATCTCTTTCCATCTCACCGTGCATTTATTTTATTTCTCATCCCACTTACTTGTCTACATGTCTGCCTCACTGCCTCCTCTCTCTCTCTCCAACCAACTCTGTTCTCTGGCTCTTCAAGTCTCTCTTCTGTCCTCCATCGCCTAGCCTAGCCTAACGTCCTCTGCAAGTCCACGTCTTACATGTCACCACACCACCGACACTTCCATACACATATCCTCCCTAAGCACTATGTAGCCACTCGGGCTTCAAACGCATTCTTCCAGCTTCTCAGCTTTCTCATAGTCCGCATAGTCCACATACGTAGCCACAGCCACCCAGTCGCATAGTCACGTCGTCAGACACTTGACATGTCGACTCCTCACCCTCGCTCTTCTTCATCCAAAAGTCTTCTTCCGCTCATTTAAACTCGGTTTAGTCGCTTCACGGCCTCCGTCATTGCACCCTCCACTCATCACCACCAACGACACACACAACCACTATTGGGCCATGTTTTAATTTCGATTCCACATGGACATTCCTCCCGTTCCCCTCGTCATACACTAACAATCCACAGCGACATAACTAACTCAACTCTCCACTTCCACCGTCAGTCAGTTCCTTCATCATTTCTTCTTTTTACTCTCCTCTCTCACTCCTCATTCCATCAGCCAGCTCATCATCATGCATTATTAAATATACATTCTCCCCTTCAGCTTAATTTCTCATTCAGCTTATTCTTGATCACTTTTTCACAAACATTCTCACTCGCCTGCATGTGTCAAGCCGCCACCTGGAGAAACAGGATAAAAGGAGAAAAAAATAGAAAAAATGGAAAATAGTCTTTTGACGTTGGCTCTGCTACGTTGGTTTGACCAACACCTACTTGTGCTTGTTAGTTGCCAACCCGCAGGCCTCAGCTTCATCTGTAATTATCCCCAGAGAAATCAATTAATTTTTAATTTGCATATTTACCTCTGACTTGGTTTCGTGGATACCATTTCCATGCTCCATTACAGTATTCCCAAGTCAGGAATTCAAAGGTAGTTACAATCTCACAGCTGGTTATTAAAGTGCGGGTTGTCAGGCTCAGGCCGTAGTCAGCATTCCATGATGTTTACACAGACTTGTAAAATATTAATATTGTTTAATGCCCACATCTCTAATCACAGCATTCGTTCAAACTACCAACATGAAAATGGGTGCTCTTCCATCAGCTTATATTCCACGCTAATAATTTCGCTTTGGATTCTCTTCTTCTTCTCTCTCTCTCTCTCTCTCTCTCTCTCTCTCTCTCTTATTTTGCTGTCTGCCCACTGGATCCAGAGACAGTAATCCTTTAGCATTATAAAATAGAGATGGTTGTAGGTAGCTCGCGCGCTCGTATCGTTTTCAAGTCGAGACTACAGAGTAGGAAATCTGCCTCAGCTCTCCGTACTTACCGCAAACTTGTACAATAGAAACACTCGGTTGATGGATTTATGTTACGTGAGGGATTTCCGGGGACGCAAAGCTCAAATTACAACTATTATAGCAAGTCAGAGAATCCGTGAAAACGGTGGCAATATGACAATTAATTTTGTGCGTGGAAAATTGAAATGGAATGTACTTGAGTGCTCTCTGCTCCGACCAGAGCAATGGCGCTCAGACCACGAGGGTCACAGGCTAGCTGTGGTACACATTCCCCAAATAAATCTCACAATACAACCTGTAATGAAAAGCTCCAGGGTAAGAAATGACAACGTAATTATTATAATTCCTTCCACCTCCGCAAACCTTTTACTTTCCATCCTTTTTCCATCGTCTTTTCCAAGTCGAACAACAGCCCAATTTTCAACGTCTATTCATTTATGAGCGAAAACTCCAAGTTTATGTCCAAAAACCAAGAGAGCACAGCAACTTGATCCCGACTCATCACTGCCCAAAAAGACACGACACCGTACACTTGTTTATCGCCACTTTGCTCCACTACTAATCAAACAATTAAATATTATTTCGCCTTTCATTTTATCGCTGGTTGTTCTTGGGAGACTTTATGGTCGGGAAATCAAGTTGAATCACCGGTTGGTGGATTTCACATATTCACTCTGCTCCTGTCAAGCCAAGGCAAAGGATTGTATGGTAAAGGAAACCAAAGGAACCCACTCCAGACCAATCCAACTGCCAAGGCTCATAGAATCACAATTTGACTGCTCGCAATCGCTGTGTAATGCTATCCTTTAATTACAACTCCAATCTTCATGTGTTTCATTTTTTTTATCTTTCCGCTGTTCCAAGCACATCTTTTATTGCCTTATTCGATTTATTCGATTGTCATTGCATTNAACCCACTCCAGACCAATCCAACTGCCAAGGCTCATAGAATCACAATTTGACTGCTCGCAATCGCTGTGTAATGCTATCCTTTAATTACAACTCCAATCTTCATGTGTTTCATTTTTTTTATCTTTCCGCTGTTCCAAGCACATCTTTTATTGCCTTATTCGATTTATTCGATTGTCATTGCATTCCTCAGTCTGCAATTAAGCTACTACATTTTTGAGAAGTTGGAGTCGATGTGGAAGACCAAGACAGTTGCAAGTGGATGTTAGTGCTAGTCGCTGTCGCTGAGTAGTTATTTACATACATATTTAGCTACGTGATAGCTGAGAGTTCCCAACTGCGTACAAAGTACGAAGCAGAGGCACTAAACTTCCCCATACAAGTCTCCCAGCGTCTAATGTTACAACAACATTTAGCTTGGCTAACCAAAATAAATACAACTTTCATTCATTGCACAATAATCAGCCGGCGCCCTTCGCGCCCTTATCCAAAAACAATAGAGATCCTAAAAGGCAGGCAGGCATTCCGTCGTACATTCTCAACTTGCTACATCTTTCCTACCCCGTCCTTAGATAGTCGCTGGCATTCACGCTCACGTAACGAGCTACATAAAGGAAGAGCTTCTTTCCAAACGGGGCTAAGCCCATTCCAGCTAGAGGTGGCTTATGCTATAGTACTAAATGTCAAAGCTCATTTTAACTACCGAACACCGTTTCACCATACACTATTTTTTTTACAAAGGAGTTAAATCCGTGGAAGGTTTTTTGGCAAAAGAAGTTAAGTTCATCCGCTTTCATAGAGTGCTTGAGACTACACCCATTTTCAAGAAAATATGTCGTGGTTTATGAGTACCTTTTCTTGATCCCGATTTCGCCGTGTAGTAATCCCATTGTAGTTTTGCACAAATTTTATACATCATTTTCATAGAGTGCTTGAGACTACACCCATTTTCAAGAAAATATGTCGTGGTTTATGAGTACCTTTTCTTGATCCCGATTTCGCCGTGTAGTAATCCCATTGTAGTTTTGCGCAGATTTTATACATCGTTTATCAAGTATCAGTTATTTTGTGGTACAAGTACAATTCCCTTTTGAAATACCGCGGTAGCTCAAATTCATATTTTACTATTTTTATTACTTTTTTTACCTTAGTTTATTCTTTATATTTTATCCTTGAATGGAATTCAATGACTGCTGTATTTTCAATGATTTGACTAGTAATGATGCTTTGAGTGTTTAGTTGGTTTTTGAAATTCTGCAGCTTCTGTACTCAACCGGGCTTTGCCCGTTTTGCTAAAAAGCTCTTCCTGTATGTGTAGTAGGTCCTCAATAGAATATAAATTCTGCACGCGCGAAGAAATATGGAATTGAGTAGAAAGGCAGACGGATAGGAAGTAAAGTTAAACTCGAGCTGGAATCCGACTGGAAAGAACTAGCTAAAAAAAGGGATCGTATCGTAAAAAGGCAGTAGGATAGCATAATAGTTGACACAGGTTTGAATGCAGTGGAGGGGAAGCGGAATGAACGGAGAGTTGGAAAGTGTAAATGTAAAGTAAACTGTTGTTTTTTTGTGAGATTTTGATTGAGGAACTACGATAGCCATCCGTAGTTTGTTGTTTCTGGTTTTAGTTGCCGAGATTTTGGGAATCGTGTTGCCTCCGTGGATTTGAACTGCTACTTTTCCGTGGCTTGGGTAGGACTAGGAATGGGGAGTTGGTGGAAGCTACACTCTCACTCAATGACTCAGTGCTATAAAAGCAGTTGAAGAGAATTTGAGTGTTGTTTTACGCTGTGACGACCTTTCAACTTTGCTCGCTAATGTATGAAACCCGAGCTCGGTTTCATGTTTGTCGTTTTGCTCGTAATGGGTCATCGTGGAGATAGGTGCAATAAGATTGCTCATTTTTCACGATGTGCTTTGAGACTCTGCACTCTGTCTGCACTCATCATATTCGTGGAAAGAGTAAATAAATAGCGATGTGGGGAAGTGACTCGAGGTTTTCCGCCTTGGTTCAGTCAGTGAGACGGTGGAGGTTGACAGTTGGGAATGTGATGCGAGGTGGAAGTGGAAGGTAGGTTTAATGCTTATTGAAGGTAGAGAGACAGTACGGGATAATAAATTTGACGTGTTCTACATACTGACAGAGACATGACTTTGCTATCTGCACTTACTGCAGCCAACTGGTTTGTTTGAGTTGTGAATGGCGTGAATTGGCGTGAGAGATGGGAAAGTATTAAAGCTCCTACTGATAATTTTATCACTTCTTTCCATTACCGAGTGTCAACGAGTCACCCCGTGTGGTCATATCTTAGCGTCATTGTTTCCAATTTCGCGATGGGCTGAGTGAGTGAGTGAGTGAGTGCGTTGGAGAATTTGGTATTCATATTGTCGTTTTTATTCGTTTGGGTTCGAGTCGTTCGTTAAGATCTCGACAGGGCTATTACACTCCTCGTGCATTTCCTACGAGCACAGCTGATAATAAAGCGTACCTACATGGGTACACACACACTCGTGTTTCTCCCGTTATCCGCGGAGATCTGTACGTAAGGTAGGTTGCTGTTCTGGGGCTGTTGCTACGTGGGTAGTGTGACTAGTGTGGGCACTACGTACCTAACTAGTAAGTGTGGGGAAGGTGAGCATGACGGTGTTGGGATATTGGGATTAGGATTCCAATGACGCATATATGAGCATTTTACAAGTTGAACTATAACAGCGCACTTACCATTTACAATTATTACAACTCTGGGCTGAGATATGCGTGTATGTGGAGACAGTGTTTATAGTGGGACCAGTGATTCGGAGACGGAGGTCGTTCTCGTTACAAGACCCTCGCACTCAGCCCCACTCCACTCCGCTCTCTGTCTACGGCTGGAGAGAATCAGTGCTGCTGGTATAGAGTAGTCGGAGTGCTCCGGGTGGAGGATTGAACGAGGGAGAAATTCGATAAACACTTTAAGAGCATGGAAAGAATTCAAGTAACGACAAACGATGGTAAAATTATTCGGTGTTGGAACGATAAAATGTTTTGTGTAACACGCGAGTTGTAAATTGTGACAAGGCACATCCGCTTTTTCTTGTAAAAAGCCCATGAGAGATTCGCAACACTCGAAAAGTCAAAGTTTTTAAGTTGGAAGTAGTGGAGCGAGTGGATGTCGTTGTAGCTGTCGTTGTCGCTCGAGTTGGAGTTGGAGGACGCGAGTACATAAACTCCAACTTATGTGCTTCCTAGACGGGGGTTCAAGTTAAAGTCAAGAGAAACGTCTTGGACGTTACAACAACAAGGCAAGTCGTTCGTCTTCTCCTTGAACATGTTCCCATAAAGTTAGCAAAGGATTACAGCCACGCTCACCCTCGGTTCCTCGCCGGTGCTCGCTTGTGAGTTTGCATGGATTGTAAAACGTGTTGTTATTTGTAGTTGAGAGCATTAAATTGTTAAAATTAACTGGGTAGTTGTGGTTGTCAAAGAGGGAGATGCGGAGACAGAGACAGAGACAGACTGAAGGGAGGGAGGCGGAGGGCTGGGGAGGGGACAGGAATGGGGAAAGCTCTTCACATTGACTCCCATGATTTTTTGTTGAAAGAGGATTTGTGACATTTGCTCGAAATGTGAAATGTCTTCTTGCGGTGACTCTTAGAATTTTTTCCTATCGATTTCTTATCCGGGAAAGGGAAGAAGAAACAGCTTTTAGCCTTTCGTTCGGCGATAGAGACGGTGTCGGTGGTGGATAGATAGTTGGTAGTTTCCTGGTTCCCTTCGCTTGTCCTTGTCATGTCGTATACATAAATGGAGCATGGGATGACGGTGGTTGGGTCGTTGGGTGTGGGTTGTAAGTTTGTAAGTACGGGAATGAGTGGAGAGAATGAGGCGGGAGAACAAGTCCGGGTCGTAAGTCGCGAGTGGAAAGTAGCTTGTGAGTGAGGAGGGAATTAAGGAAAAAATAAGATGTTCGGAAGTTGGGAAGGAAGGAAGCGGGGAAGTGAGGACAGTGAGGACAGTGAGGAGTGGAGAGGAGCTTGGGAAGAAATATATTTTTTGTAATTTCTCGTCACGTAGATGATGAGATGGGCAAAGAGCCAAAAATCTTTGCTCCCATGTAGAAGTGATTACTTGTTCACAGTGTGACAAATTGGTCAATCTATCCGGGTATTATGCTCTGTGTGTGTCTACTCTGTCTTTCAAGCTCTCACTGTGGTTTTCTCTCTCTTTTCATGTGTTTTGCCACCGCTACAGGACCACCCGGTCCACCCGGTAAACGGGGGAGGAAAGGAAAACGAGGAGAAAATGGGGAAATTGGAAGTCCAGGACCGATTGGACCGCCTGGCAAGAATGGATTTCCTGTAAATACCATTTTAATGTTCCTCAATATGTCTTCATTTATCTACAATCCTTAGTGCGTTACACTTGCCCAACTCTTCTCTTCTCTTCTCTCCTCTTCTCTTCTTTCCATCTCTCCCAGCCTCCCCTTCCAATTCCTCCAATTCCAACAGCTCGTCCTATTCTTCCCATCTCAACTTTCTCATTCCCAGCTTCCCATCTCTTTCACGTCTTTCATCTCTTTCATGTCCTCCACATGTATTACACCAACTATTTCTTCATTTTTCCTCATTCTCTATTCACCACTGACATTGACCACCTCTTCGTCTCAGCCCCTGTCTCCCTCTTCCCATTCTTTTGATTTCTTTTAATTTTGGCTTCATTTGTTTTCTTGTTCGAATCAAGGGCCCCATTGGACTTGACGGTCCGAAAGGAGAACCAGTAAGTTTTTTTTCTTTTGTTCTCTTTCATTTTACATTTTTTTTCAGTTGCTACATTTTATTTCCTCCCATTGTCCTCCTTCAAGTCCCCAAAGTTACTTCAATTAGTCAATCACTCCCTCACTTGCTTAATTTCTTTCCCAAGATTTATTCACATGTCCACATTGTCCTTCCGTCCTTCTGCACGTGGCAATTATGATGGATTGTGACGAGGCTACTCATGCCTTCCATCCAGTCCATATCCATTCCACGGGCGAGACAAGGACTGTGAATAAAACGCTAATAAGGCAGGCCAAATAAACCATGTCTTGGATCAAATCATGTCTTTGTCTGCTCCGTGTTATTGGCCACATCACCGTTCCACTAATTTACACGACTGTGGGTGGCTCGGATGCACCTCCGTGTGGAACGTCGTTGGTATTTGGTAAGAACAAGAGCCCATAATGATAATGAGATTTGCTCTTTACTTGTGCTTGTAATTAGGGCGCACCCGGAGAAAGAGGACCGAAAGGTGAACCAGGAAGTCCGGGCTATAATATTACAACTGCTGCCAAAGTAAGTGCATCTTCCATCTCACCTTTCCATTCCCACCTAATCTATCTCATTTCCAGCTCATACTACAGCGCCACAATCAAGATTAATGTGTTTTCTCTAAGGAACCAACAACTACAAACACACCACCGATAGACATCCCTGCTCCATGGCTCCCTCCCCATACATTTCCACTTGCAGGCATCTCCTCCTCAAACATTTTTCCTCATCAAATCCCTTTCGAATCACTTGGACAGATTTATACCAAATTATAATTATTTCATTCCTTTGATTACAAATTACAACCTACCAAGGAGCTGGAGCTGGAGCAGCGTCGCGTATAAATCAACTCCTTTCCCTTTCCCTCCTTCCCACAGTCATCTCCCAAATTAGTCACTTTTGATCACAACCAAACTTTTATTTACTCGCTCATCAGACTTGCCCAAATTAGAATTAAATGCGCCACCCTTCCCTTCCTCATCGCCTCACATGAGATGTTCTCTACCTGCCCCTTCACTCTTCGCTCTTGTTCTCTGCCCGAGTCGAAAAAAGCTGCTAGAGTCGAAAAATTGAAAGTTGTGCAAACTTGTGTGTTTTGAACACATTCTCCTTTGACTCGTTTACCCCATAGAAATTATGAAAGGACTTGCTTTTCCTTTATCACTTATTAAAAATAGCCACATTGCATTGATAGTAGCACAGTAAAATTCACCGGAAGCGAGAGAATCCGGCAGAGAACAAAGTTGCCGTTTGAAGCAATAGTTGCGGGAGGGAGAAACCCACAATGTTGTCCATGACTCGGTGATTGCCTTTTCGGTTTCACCCGATCCACGTTCATCTCCAGTGTGCTAATAAATGTATTTTAAGCATGTGAAAGAATTAAAAAGACTTAATCACTAACTGAGGATAAGCGTAGGTCGGTACCTGGATGTCTGACGATGAGACTGACTGAGTGGGAACGTGTCTTTCGTTAGCGTAATGGTAATGATGCTCAATGTGAAATGTGAAGTTATTTGGCAGTTTCACTCTCACCGCAACTCTTCCACACAACCCAAACACATCCTTTCTTTCTATAGGTGGGTTATCTATGCAGAGCCAAAGAGCTCGGAGCCCGACTTGATTCCTACAGCTAGACTCTGGTTGGGATTTCACAAGTTCCTTTCCGGTTTCCATTTACATTTCCCAACCAAGAACAAGATCTAGGACATGCAATTATTGCTCACTTACAAATTGAACGCAGGACGTGAACGAGCCACACATTGTGGAATGAGAATGAGAGTTGGAGGGCAGATTGCCGGCGTAGTGTTATTTATGCTTGGTTCCGCAGGAACACAGCATCAAGGCATGGATGAGATGCAATCTGTGAGGAATTATAGATGCATTTCATTTGCTCCAACGAGGCTGCTCTTGTCCTTGCATTCACATATGGAAATGATGGGAAATGCTCCGTTCGCTCGGCGCCCCGTTCCATGTATAAGCACGCTATAGATATATACATATACATATACATATACATATAAGTACATGGGTCTATGATGTGTATGGGTATGGTTATGGGTATGGGTCATAAGACGAAATGGGTGAAGAATCCAGCAGACAGAAAGGAAAATGTCAATGAGAATGAAGACTAATTGAAGGGAAGTTGTGGGAAGGAATTAAACGATGTGCTACCGACCATTCGAACCGTTGGCATTGCCTTTGCATAAAACATTAGGAGCGGCGGAGCATGCATACATACACAGGAAAGTAGAGACAGACAGGGACCTGATGTGAGTGTTTAGATTTTGTGGATGGATGTTGTGCTAGTAGCGTGTGTGTAGTTAGTAGTTACATGGCTGTAGTCTGTAGTTGTGCAATGACCATGTGCTGGTCTGTATGAGTATTAGTATGATGTGGAGTCGGAGATAAAATGCACAATCACACATCTTGGTTCTTGGTAGACAGAAAGGCTGGGACTTTCGGGACGGAGGAAAGTACCTACGGACTGAGAGTGAGAGTATTTGGAAAGAAGCGTCATTACCACTTCCATCCAGCCCGTGTTTTACATGGTTATTATTATTAAGGTAGTAAATTAGAGGAAAGTATGTGGACTTGCCGACAGCCTTCCCACCTGCTCCCTGCCCGCCTCCATCACCCAGCCGTTTCCCATTCGAAAACTATAACGACAGATAAAGTTAATTAAAATTCCCCACCATGTGTAATACATGGTGTTATTTTTAATTAGCGAAAATGGATGGAAACCATTTCCTTGAGCAGACAGACACTAAGTCACGGCAAAGTAGTAATGAAATGAAAGGAAACATGAAAGGAGCACAAATTATGATTGTTTAAGCTGGAAAAATCTTGTGTCAATATTTACTCTTTCCGAGACGTTACTGATCGCGAGACTCGGTTAATACTAATACAGTTTCACATACAACGTCTCTCACTCTCGCACTCTGACTCTGAGCTCCACATTGTTAACTTTTGCATGTCCAATTTGGCACCATTTCACTCACGTCACTTATTCCTTCCACTACACACCACCAAATACTCTAGTCCTCCATTCAACTCACTCACACAAACATAAATGACGGTTTAGAGTCAACGTCAAGTCTAGAAATGTCTAGAAATACCTCGCGATCCCCGAGGACTACCGAGCAACCCTCGAGATACATACATAAGTACATACAGAGTCACACTCCAACTTCCTTCACCAACTCCCTTTTACGACAGATCAAAGAAATACTCTTGCCTTTAAATTTTAATTCCAAAATATTAGAGTAAATGTCCCTTGCTATCGCACCGACCAACGACCATGTATTTATATGGCAGTCATATGTGAACACTAACGACTTGGTGTAATTGCCTTCGTTTCGCCCTGCACTTCCGTACATCAACGTTTTCATATCAAATGCGCCGTTTGCATCTCCCAGACGATCGTCAATAACCTGAATAACCTCCGTCACTCTCTCCCTACACGTTCATGCATACATACATACACATATGTAGCCAGGGCAGGAGGCATACAGAGCGTGCATAAGTGGAGATGATGGGACAGAAATTCTGTAGGAATAACCGGCCCGGCGGCTTCCACAGTGCAGAGGAAAGAAAGCAGAGACATGTTATCATCATAAAGTGAGACTTTATCTTTACACACTCGTCCACAGTCATCCTTGAGCCCTAGTGATTCTTTTCACAGCGTCTTCCCTCGTTCACGAATAATTAGCCAGACGGACAATTCTTTTGAACGCAGATTATTTCCCTCTGCAGGTCAGGGGTTAATTCCTCTTCCCTCCTCCAACTTTTAGTTTTCCCATTCCCAGCGTTCGTGGTGGTGACTTTGCTGGTGCTCAGAGCGAGTATAAATACGCGCAGGTTGTGGAAAGCATAATTGTATGATTGTAGGCTGCGATTCGGTTGAGAGGCCCAAAGGTTGAAAGTAGACTCTCGGGCCTAGAAGTCTTGCTCTTGTAGCTGTGGCAGTTTAAACATTTTGATTCCCTTGCCTCTCTTCTTCGCGCTCGGTTTGCATCAAGTATCAAGTCTTGGGTCTGCACTCTGTCGACGTGATGATAAATATTGCAGAAGCAGAAACCTTTCTGTTTGTAGCAGTAGCTTTCACAGTGGGGTTTCGGGGCAAAAATCTAAAATCCTATGTATAGGTAGCTACGTAATAGTATTTGCAGGAGTCGCAAGTCGAGTTATGTGGAATTCCGAGCTGAGCGAAGTGGTGAATGGGAGAAAGGGAAAAAGTTGAAATCAAATCAGAAAATGAAAAAGTCTGTGCTTAAAACGATAATATATTGTGTTGGTCTTGATGGGAAGCATGTTTGCGTCTCTCCTCCGCTGACTGCATTCTGCATCCGCCGACTCGACTGGAGGAAGCGAAGGGAAGGAGACGGAGAAGGAGAAGGAGTCGAGAGACGAGGCAAAGTCAAAGGCAGGAGAGCTGCGGAAGGCTTGGTGGGTTGAAATGGTTGAGTCGTTGGAGATTTGTTAAAGGGAATGAAAGATGTGGAAATAAATTATGCACATGATGACATTGGAGGAGTAGGTGGGAGGTATGATGGGCTGATGGCATGATGGTGACGGGTTTTCTAATCTTTAATATACTCCAAGTAAGTCCACGTCTGGTCTGGTCTGGTCTGGTCTGGTCTGGTCTCGTACGGTTATTGAGTTAGTTAGGAAAGTTAGTCTGTGTCGTCTCTGCGCTGTGTGTACGAGAGCGTGTCTGAAATTTGAGTGATGTTTCTCATTTATTAATGAGCAGTTAAATATCATCATAAAACTGAGGGTGGTAGTGACGGCTGGAGAATTTATTATTTTTTCTCATCTCCACTGTCTAATTTCATTCCCGTTCGCCGTTCACATTTTTAACCCAGGCCAGGCCAGACCAAGTCCAACTTGCCAACGAACGACAACGACCAAGCACAAGTGCAAGTACAAGTCCAAGTACAACTGCAAGTACAAGTCCAAGTCCAAATCCAAATCCAAATCCAAATCCAAATCCAAGTCCCACCACTGCCACAGCCCAACTTGGAACATTGATGGACAGGAACGGGTTTGCATTTCATTGACAGCCGCAGTAACACTTTTCAATTGGATATCAACTCCAAGGCGAGAGTGTAGCTTCCATTTCAATCTCGATTTTATAGTTATCACTTGAGACACGTCCAATCTACCTCGTTACTCCTCACCAACGCAGTATCAACATCCACTTCTACTTTTCCGCTATTATTTACTCGTCCCCGCCTCATTCACGTTCTCCACTTCATAACCAGCGTCATCATCAGTCTCATTGGCATTCCACGCCGAGCATCTTAAATGACTAGAATTACACAATTAATTTGAGTACCTAATTACCCAGCTCCGTTCTCCCTTCATCCGCTCTTCTACGTCCATTCAGATTTATGGGTGAAAGCATTCCGGAAGGAATGCACGGACGACGCGCTCTCTTCCAAATGTACCTATATATTGTTGATCTATGACTGATTGTGATCTCTGATGTCTTAATTCTTGTTCCATGTACATAAATCCATAGTTTGGTGTGAAGAGATCCGTGACATCTGTATCAGGTGGAACGATCGGTTACGCTGAAATCATTGCAATTAAGGTTAATAATCAAAAATGTACCTTACCTACACCATTTTCTCTATGTTCTTTTTTTTCGCGAGTATTTTTTTTTATTTCGCCAGCCACTCTTTCTCTCATTAATTAGTCATTACGCAACGGCGTTGGTTGTCATTCTCAAGTGGATTTCTTTTCTGTATCATTATTTTTGTATCTCGATACGATTTTATCATTATCATCTTGAGCTCTGCGGGTTGTGTTTTTTTTTCGTTTTCATTTTCCATTTTTGATCATGCGTACGGTACGGTTTTCATTATTAATTTTTATTTCAACTGCTCTTAACATTGTTCGTGTTGACTTGTGCTCTTATGAATGTCTGTTCAGAGTTAATTTTTTCCTATGGTTTGACTATGCACTCATGCCATGGTGTGTGTGTGTGTTAAAATAGTGGATGAATGACTGATGGGAGGGGAAGGAAACCTTGGACGAGAGCTTGCTCTGCTCCTCCGTTTCATTAGCGCACTAGTCGTAGTTGTTAATTATGATTATATTTCTCCTCCGTTCCTAGTTGTGTTTGTACGGAACTAGTGAGTAATTAACTATGCTATCTCACTTCCCACAGGCTAGTTCCACGGAGAGCTCTAGTTGTGCATTAACATTCATCATTAACACTGATCAGACTGGTAACCAAGACTAACGCTAAGCTAACACACGACTTATTTTGCCCTTTATAATTGACTCTCGTTAGCATCCTTTCCAGTCTCATCTCTAACGTAGGTACTAACGATAGTGGGTATGTGATGGGTACATGTGTGCGTTTCTTGTAAACAATGTAATATTTTATGATCATTTTATTGTATTAACCAGCTACTTATCAACTCCCTTATTTACCTACCTACTTTACCTCCGTGGTCAAATGCTGTTTCTCATCTCGAGGATTTCTGTTTGACGGTGTTGTTGTTCATTCTGTTTGTCGTAGGAATTGAGAGCCCAGGGTTTTAACGTAGATCAACAAGTGATCACTCTCAGAGTAATTTTTATTTTTCTATATTTTTTCTTTTGATTTATTTGATTTCCTGCTTCTGCTTCTTACCTGACTTGACTCGTTCCGGTCCACACTTTACTTTATTGTTCATGTCTGGACAAAAAGGCTTTTACTCACTCAAGTGACGAAGGACGGTCAACACATTATCTTTTATGCTTTCCATCGTGGCTTTGGGCTTTTGTCGGTGTCGGTGACTTGGCTTGCGCTTTAGAATGTGCCGCTGGAAGGAGAACAACTACGTACGTAGGTATTGTAGCGAGTGTATGCATGTTATGTTCGTTTTTATTGAGTAAGTCTTGAGATATTCTATCGCTCGGTCAACGAGTAGTTGGTGGAAATGTGACGGTCCTTTATTACGGAATGTCCTCAAGCATCTCCACCAAGTAATTTTCCATGCGGTCCAATCCCAGCCATGGCCTCACCATGTCTCTCTCGTGTGGATGCAAGTTCTGACATGGATCCATCGTTGTCTTAAGTGGTCAATTATGAGCGATAGAGTTGAAACATGGAACTGTCGTTATCACCCCTTGAATGTGCCCACTGATGCAGGGAACGCCCATAGGACAGTTACCAATAATTATTTTCCATCATGGAGAGCCAGGAAGAGCGGCCGAGAAGAGCCTGGCCTGGCCGGAGTAATAGGAAAAGTTGTGAGGAGTTGATGGCTTTGAGAGTTGCGAGTCCTTTTTGAAGAGAAGGACCTGCACTTGCTCTCCTCGGCCTGCACTTGACTCTCCATGATGCCTCGTCATGTTGTTGGCAGGAGAAATACGCGTGTGAGGAATGTAACCTGTAATTTGTGGTAAAAGTTGTAATTTGCTACTTTACTTTATGGGTTTGCTGAATTTGCATTTGGGCCGGGAGGCAGTTGGCCAACAGACAATGATATTGAATTGGGAGAATAATTTACAGTTGTGTTTATGAAGGGAGACAAAGAGAATGAGGCTGAACTATGGTTTGGTGTGGCCGTGTGGCCAGTGGAGCTTTTCAGATTTCCAGAATAAAAATAATAATTTTGATTTACTCGCACGCCTATTTTAAATAACAATAACAATATATAGTCACATAAAATGGAAATTGCATCGACTGTAATTTATGGAAGAATGCAAGTCCTTTGTGTTTCTCTATCTCCTTGTGGACTTTGTCGACTTGACTGGCTTTCTCACACCATTAATTCCCAGGGATCCACAACTACTTTCGTCCATAGGCTTGTCACCCACCAACATTCTAATTTCACAAACGTTTAGGATATGTCAAGCAAATGGAGGAAATACTTTCCACCACACTTTTTTCCAGTCATTTCAAATGAAACTTGTGCAACTTGGAAAACCTACGTTAGTTTTTTTTCCCAGTGAATAAATCACTTTGGATTTTGAGCATGAAATTATACGGGACACGCTTAGCACGCGGGTGTGATTTACAATGTGCGTAATCGTAGCTCTGTGGTGTAAGAATCCTATTGCTATATGGCTATTTTTTCTATCCATAAATTTTTGCTTCATTTTCAGGGTAATGCGGATTTGATGGCAGTCGAGTTGTGCTTCATAATTCAGCGCCTTTTTTCTCCTCTCTACAAGTTCTCTCAGAGATTCTTTGAACATCATCGAGCTTGTCTGCTTGCTTCCCTGCTTTTTATTTACAACCAAGACTTATACACCTGCTTATTACATTTGTTCACTTTTAGTCAGATAGTGAGATGCTTATTCTTTATTAATAGTCTCGCATAACCATGGAGCCCAAATAATCATATCATTGAATTGTACAGGGGGAGCCTGGAGAGCCTGGACCGGTTGGTCCCCGGGGTCCTTCTGGACAAACAGGTCTGCCAGGAATGAACGGAAGAATCGGTCCGGCGGGTGAGAAGGGCGACCGAGGTGAGAAAGGTGAACGAGGAGACACGGGAATTATGGGACCGCCTGGTCCCAAAGGAGAACCAGGGCCGAAGGTATTTCTACCTTGCACTTTTCCTCCTTGCTTTCCCACCAACTAACTTTGCATAAACATCGTACTGCAAGGAGGATGTGGGCAGAATGAAGATGCGTCCTCCATCTAATCCTGTCTCTATTCTTCCCTCTTCCAAAGTCAACGCTCAGTGATGATTTTGCCGAAGGATTTATTTATTTGGATGAGGGTGGGATGAGAAACGCGTTCCTATTCAATTCTGAGTCCTGTCCGTGTGAATCTTTGCAGTACTCGCTTATTCATTGTAGCATGCGTGATGTTGTGTACACATTTCGATCGGATTTATTGGTAACTACAAGGGTGACCGAGGGGTTAAAGGTGACCGGGGACTAACAACTACGCTTGATGGGAAAGGTCTACCTACTGGGATTATTGAAGGGCCTCCTGGACCTCCAGGACCCTCAGGTTTTTAACATTATTTAGTTTTTATTCTTTTCTCTTCCTGCCTCGCAGAAATCGTTACGATCCAGCCTTGATTTTCGGTCCCATTCATTTGCCCCAAGTCTCTCACATCTATTATGTGTATGGATGCGTGATTTGTGACAGCACTTCTCTCACCAGCTTATGCCCATAAACATTTACAACCGCACTCGACTCATTTCATGCAAATAATCTCCATACCTTTTTCCATTTGACCCTTCCTTGATTTCCGAACATCCCTCTTTAAATGCGCAGTTCCGATAAGTCAAGGCAGTAAATATATTCATGCGCCAATTCCTTTTGCGTAACTTATGTCCTCTGGCCCAGTTCAGTAAGTTTGAGTGAGAGTTTGCGAGTTGTGACCCACCCATAAAATTACCGTTCCACTTTAAAAGTCAAGTAGAGACTGTGAGGATGAGAATGAAGACTGGGATCGGAGCAACTCTGTTTTATTTGTTTTCCGTGTTTCTTTAGCATTTTACACCTTTATTTGGTATCTTTTCTATTTTTATATACTAACACAGTTTATTATAGGACCACCGGGGCCCAAGGGTGATAAAGGGGATATTGGTCCTATCGGACCTCTGGGTGAGAAAGGCCCACGAGGGAAAAGGGGGAAGCGGGTTAGGACTTGATCTATTTTTTTCTTTCTGTTTTTTATTTGTCTTGTGGCTTTGAGCTTTCTTCCCAATTATTATTTATTTCATTTTATGGTTTAACAAATGATTCCCTTTGTAAGCAGTTTCTAAGCTACCTATTCTTTTAACCTGAGGGTACGGCGGTTGCACTCTCTTCGTGTACACAAACTCATACAGAACAAGTGATTTCTTCCGGAGTCTGCGTTGACGATATATCGCACCTATTCTTACCGATTAAGGGCAATTACTAACTTACCTTAAGTAGTCATAATTCATAATTAAACTCGTAGTCAATTCACTCTGAGGCTAGTGCTCGGATCCATTAGTTTTTCCCTTTTACCTTTTTCTGCAATATTTCCAATCATAATGTGCACTCCTGTTTCAAATTGCACTTTTTCGAGTCACGCAATTTCATTCCGACGAATGGAGATTGAGTGTCGAATCGTGCCACGCCATTCACTTGAAGACAAGCACAACAAGTTCATTCTTTTTGGAACCACGCCTTGGACGTGGGTTATAAAATAGTTTGTTTATAAATGGCTGTCTCAAGTGCCATAAATTTTGTCCAAAATCTCGAGTTTAAAATCTTGAATCCGAGCAGAAGCTGCGAGTGCACGCGTGAACTGCTCTCAACTTTGTTTCCGTTTCCTTCAAAACTAATTACTAGGGTCGGAAAGGCTTGAACGGTGAAGCAGCAGACAAAGGACTTCCAGGACCTCCCGGTGACCTTGGGCCTGAAGGACCTCCTGGCCCATTGGGACCATCCGGGCCTAAGGGAGATCAAGGCCCGAGGGGTTTACCTGGTATCAGTGGAAAAGATGGGCCCAGTGGCCCCCAAGGACCTCCAGGATCCCCTGGAAGTCTTGGACCCAAGGGAGAAAAAGGTGAATATGGAGATATTGGTCCTCCGGGATTAATGGGACCTCCGGGACTTCCTGGACCTCCCGGCTATCCTGGTGGAAAAGGAGACAAAGGCGATCGCGGAGAAACGGTAAATTCCAAACCAAAATGTTACGCATCCCTAATTCTTTTGTTTGTTTTCCTCTTCCTGTCAACCTGTCAATTCTATTTGCTCCAAAACTCTCTCCACAAAAGTTGCCCACAACTTGGAACAACGTGCGTTTGACTGAGAACTTCATGTGGAGCATAATATGTACACATAAGTAGAAATAATGCGTCTGTCCTAATAAGTAGTAAACGGATCCACATAACATTAAGATTGGAATCGAATGCACCAGAACAATAAATTATTGCCAATTATATTTGTGTGTCAAACTTTGGATGTTTTGCTCGTTTCAGCAAAAGTACAAAAAACTACGAAGAAGACAGCATCTGGCTTTACAAGGGGATGGAACATTCGACAATCTTGAAGGATTGGTAGGGCCTCCTGGGCCTCCAGGTCCTTCTGGTCCCATCGGACTTCAAGGCCCTCCTGGAATCAAAGGCGAGAAGGGAACGGACGGTACCAAAGGTGACGGGGTAAGGACTTTTCATCTCCATCCACACACAATATACAATCATACAGCAATCATAGCCCAAGTATGTAGTGGGTTGGGCACTGGGCAGTATCTTCGTCGTATGCATATATAGCTACAGTCTTAATCATAGTAATAAATGCTGTTTACCTGTTCAAGTTTTTAGGTAGTGTACATACAGATTTTTTCGTTACCGTTTATGCATAAATAAAAGTCCAATCTTGAGTTGTTGGTATGCAATGATCCTGTTTTAACTCGTTAAATCCTAATTCACAACGTTTAGATAGCATCGTTTTCCCCAGTATATTCTACCGATACGAAAGGTCTTTTAGCGGAGAGTCGAACGAAAAGTTGTATATCAATCAAGTGTGTAGAATACAACCATAGAGCCATAGAACCTACGTCCGCGTACCTGTTTAAGTTGCGGAACAATGCCTGAGTAGTTTGAAGTAGCAGTGTTCGATGCATGAATAATTGGGTTGAGTGAGTGGTAAGTAGATATCTTGTGACAGCTGTGTGTTCTCTCGAGTGGGATTGATCCCTGTTCAGTAGGAACTTCTTCGTGGTCCAGTTAACATGTCCACTGGACAACTTACTAACAGGACAAATTACCTACTACATACCATCTAAAGACTACACTAACTACCACTTGATCTTGATCACTATCAGCCTGTATAGGTACTAGTTGCCTGCTGGACACCGATACAAGGAAAACGACAGCGACAACTCTCACAGATTAGGCTGGCGCACTTGATACCTTGCAAAGTATTCCACGTTGTCAACTAAATTACTTTTATATCAAAGCAAGTCCCCCATAACCCTTCATTTCGACGTGGTTCATTCACTTAAGTGCACAATATTTTGTCCCCGGCAAACTTGCATCGCATCGTTTTCCTTTCCTTTCTCTCCTATATGCAAAATGGCTTACCAATGCTACAAATGCAATGTAGTATACATAGGTACGTAGCTAGGTATGTAGACTCTGACTGTTTGGATTGTGTATCGCAGTATTGTAGTGCGATAAGGCAACGACAGGGAAACTTCTAGGCACTTATAGTTTCCCCCAGAATCTAATAGAATTCCGGTGCTGTCTACTTTTGACTTTGTGAGTTGCTAGGAATGGAGGTTGTTCGTTGATAAGTACTCCGCTGGCAGTTGACTTGACTTCATGCGACTCTCAATTACGTAACACGAGCGTAATAATTTCCAGTAAATAGTCGGTCTACCCATTAAGGCAGGCTTATGTACCCACCATAATAAAAATGTTCGATTTTCCGCCAATTTTTCCTAAGTAATTATATAGGAAAGAACGCAAGCATAGTCAACTGCTCTTGAATCTTGCTATTGTAATTCCTTCCACGTGGTGGTATTGAGTGCTAGATGCAAGTAGCTAATTACTTAATAAATTGTAATTACTAGTCGCAAAAATTCAAGAGTGTAGGGGTAAGCCGAGAATTAGGTAGTGCGCATGCTCTGGGAATTATGTTTGCGTAGAAAATTGGTTTCCCTCCGGGAGGAGACACGTGTTGTGAGTAAAATTTGCACAAACTTTAAATGAATGATGAATTGACTTGGGCGCTGGTGGCTGGTGCTGGTTGTGTATTGTGTAGATTTAAGAAAGTCCGCAGGTGATGGCGACAAGAAGTTGACATTGATAAGTGAGTGAGGCGGTTGTTGTTAGTGCGTAAATCAACCACGGGGATCTTTAGACGTTTTGGAAATCTGCACTGCGAGCGTTTTCATAAAGTATTTAATTATGCAATAAGATGTCAAGGAGCAATTGTTTGTGAAAAAGAAACTACACCTGTGATTAGAGATGGGGCCAATTACCAACTGTACTGAGCCACACATCTCCAACTCCATCCAACCCCTTTGTCCCTGTTATTACTTAAGTTGGCTTACTTTGTGTTTCTAATGTCATACATTCACGTCAATTAAGATACAGAAACAATTTAATGCATGCACATACTACGTGGAGAAATGCAAGTGGAAGTTTGAAAGCATACACGTACTGGAAGTTATCAGTAAAGAAATTATCCAGACGTTCTTTGTTACCCGGCCGTTCTTGTTCTTGGTCTTGGTGGCGTGGGATTCGATAGAGCATTGTAATTGTGCGGGAAAAAGTGGCATTGCATGTCTACATGGTAGTGGCAGTTCATGTTTGAGGTGGTAGCCGTTGTTGTTTCTGGCTGTGGTGCCTAAACCGTTACCAGGACTTTGCATACCGTGAGATATTCTACACCGAGATATGAATCTTGTAGCACACACTGCTTTTGTTTGCCCTGGTCTACTGAATTAGTAATAGTGGCATTGCCCACAGTTTGTAGTTCTGTTATTATGGTTATTAAGTATTGACTACTGTTTTAACTGTTTTCCTAAGTTGACATCAGGTTACCTCAACTTCTTTTCAATGCAGGGAGAAAAAGGAGAACGCGGAGATCAAGGACCCATGGGACTTCCTGTAAACCTCTTGTTCAATTTTACCATATTTTTCATCAACACTTTAGTATTTATTCAATGTTGTGGTATTTGATTAGGGACCGATGGGACTGCGTGGCGAGCAAGGTCGTCTTGGAGAGATCGGTGCAACGGTAAAATTCTGTCACACATTGTGGGCGTTGTGACGGACACATTTTATTTCTTATATCTGCATGGCTTTCCTGCCACCTTCCTCAGATAAACTAGTCAGTAGTCACACTTGCTAACACTTCCATGACACGTACATTCTCAAGTTGATGTTTTTATGTAGGGTCCTCCTGGCTTAGACGGAATGAAAGGAGCCCAAGGGGAACCGGGTAAAAAGGGCGAGCGTGGTGAACCGGGACTTCCGGTAAGTTTCTAAACACTTCTCTTCATGACGCAGTCAACTCTTGAAATGCACTTTAAACTCACATAATACAATTACACATCATCATACATACCTACAACGGTTGTATGTGAACACGGAATTACAAAGTAGGCACTTAATTGGTTTGTACAGAACTAAAGTTGCATAAATCAACCTTCTATTCGTTTATGTTGTGTACCTAACTAATGCTGGAATATTGTTTGCTTTTGCTTAAGGGAACGGATGGAATCCCTGGTGAAACGGTTCGGAATAAACGACTAACTAACTAACAAGCTTTTTTATTTTTTCATTTTCTTTTTGTTTATTATTTTACTTATTTTACTAGGGTCCGAAGGGTGAGGTTGGTATGAAGGGGGAAATGGTAATTAATACAATAATAATTATTTATTCAATTACTTGAATTATTAATTTTACTCGACGTATTTGCCTGCAGTCCAGTAAATAAATAAACATTTCTTTCACGCCTGTACATAATTCATGCATTTGAGATTTGAAGGCGTCTGGAGTGTAGGGTTTGGAATGAAAATCAAGGTAGATGATGATTGCATGAGTGAAATGGGGAAGGGAAATGAAGTGAGCGAACTGACGGAATGAAATGTGTAGGGTGCACCGGGAAAACGAGGGAGAAAAGGTGACACGGGGACAAAAGGTGACCAAGGAGTGCCAGGACTCGATGCTCCATGTCCCATTGGTCCAGATGGACTACCTTTACCAGGGTGTGGTTGGAGGAAAAATGTACCCTTACCGTCCACGACAACGATTCCACCCCATACCGCTGTTAACCACCATGACGACTATGACTACGAGAATACGTAAATACATGGCATTTTAATTACACATACTGCCGCTTAAAGTTTAAAATAATTGTTAATTAATATTATAAAGCAAGACGCGAACAAAAAATTGTTTTTTGTAAATAATGTACTTAGCAATAAATATACATATTTGTTCCTTTTTAAATCACGTCTCGACACTCACTTGCTCCAAGCCTTGCCATTTTCATGTCAATAATTCATCATCAATGCTAAATACTGAAATGAATGCTAGCGAATTATTATTATATATCACACAAATCATACTTGGACAGACACGCATTTGTTGAACTATACAAATGAATAATGTCAGGCAAAATACGGTTACATCATTTAATCAACAGATCACGGCGTGATTGCGAAATCCACTCCATGAAATTGAGATACACACAACGGGCCACGGCAACTACATAGAACTACTCAACTGCAGCCCTGGAACCACTCAGTTGTCACTTCAAAGAGAATTCCCAACCCAAGCAACAAATAGTCGGTAGAAAAAAAAAACTTCTGGCAACAGCTCAGTGTTCAGTCCACTTGCACTCGTGTCATTAAGAACATTTTAATTTTTCTTGCTTTTTAATTTACTCTTTACTTGCGAGCAATTGTATAAGAGTATTATATTAAATCATTTTTATTGCGTGGTCAACTTCGCTCAGTTTTACGAGCATCCATAACTATTGCTGTCTGTAATCTGCATAAATTACATTTAATCATCGTTTTTATTACCAACGTAGTTTAATCGTGCATCCATGTCATAATTACATTATCAGTAGAGAAACCTCGACCCAGGTCCTAGTCCTCACTTGTTCTTCTGGCAGTCACCAAAACCATGCATTCTTTGTATTTTTTATAGCAACGGTTCCAAGTCCGAAGCACAAGGTAATTCTAGAATGCTACTACCAGCTTATCTTCCATGCAAAAGACATATTCTCTTTCAGTCTGTCCAGTGGCATTTATCAACAGATTAGTTTCCGGAATTTAAAACACTCAAGTCTTTTCGCGCTAATTGACCTCTGAGTAAAAGCAAAATTATTAAGGCTACAACTTGCAATGAAACGAAATGGTACTACCAGAACCAGATGATGGAGCAGAGAATACTCGCAATTGTCATGGAAGGACATTATTCAATAACGAGGGAAATGATGGGACGATGCGTATACAGCTAATCTGTCCATTAGAAGGTAATGTATTCTTCCATATATTTGCAGTATGGGACAAGATGACGATGTTGAAATGCCATTTTTAAATTATAGCTACATAAAACTTGGTCCGCCAACCTTAACCTCTCACCAGTCGCTAGTTAAATTCTAAACACAAAACCAGAATCTCATAATTATCGGCTCAATTTGCAACAAACAAGCAGAATTCGACTCATTTGCATGTAGAAACAATTCATTTCCTTTTTCCTCACACTACTAATACGATGAAACAGGTATAGAATCAAACAAAACAATTGACAAGAGCAAAAAATGCGAATAGAGTTACGATTACGAATACGAGAACGAGAACGACTTTGCCATATTTTAGTGGCGTGGCATGGTGATGGCAGGGTATGGCGTCTTGTAGTAATATGCATTCCAGTCCAGACTAGAATATCAAGTAGTACCTTGTCGCATTTTTTTTTAATATTATTAGCTATTTTTTTCATAATTATGAATTTAATTTTTATAATAATAGGTATTTAATAGACGCTTATTACATTCCTGCACCATTAACATTAACATTAGCATTATCCCACAGTCTCATATTTACAGAATCTGCTAGATTCGATAAAATTGAATGTTATGAATGCATCATGTGATTGCTCGTAATGACGTTCCCAGAACCAGAAGTAAAACTTGCGATGCAGTGATATCGCATCGTTTTTATTGATGACTACCTAGTGTTTCGAAAACATATAAGTTGATTCACGTACTTCCAATAAATTATGATTATGATTATGTTCATACATACTGGACGATTTCAATCAATTATAACAACGAGTTGAGACTAGCAAAGCTGAATTCATGGCTAACCTTGGGAATTGAGAAGAAAACGTCCTACTTTCATTTCCTATTTGGGATCTCATAACCAGTGAGGAGCTATTCAAAATTCATTTTAAGGATTTAACCTGTTTTTTATTGCAAATACATAGATTTGAACACGTTCATCTGGGAAACATTTTTGAGGTATAAAATGCAAATAGTGATGGTGTTCTACATAGCTGCGTTGCAACAAGTCAAATAAGAAACCCTTTCCCCATTTCACATTGACCTGCTAAAGCTCGTAAAATCGAAGGTGTAAAGAAATTTTGGTATTTCTATACACTATTTATACAAGGCTGGATTCAAATACCTATGCCAAAATGTAATTACAATCACAATCTAAGTGGCATGTATGTAGCTATATTCCATATAGCCGAAAGAAATTTGGACTATGAATGAAATTCAAGTCCTGCGATCTGGTAAAATAGGCCCTCCCTCATCTTACATAAGAAATCTACTTTGAATTTCTATTCCTGTGCTATATGTACATGCTCTTCCTGAGATGATTTTACCAGGGAACTCCGCATCTATAAATATTTTGACTAGGCATATAAAATAAATTACACCGAGTAATTATGTATATATCCGCCAAATTTTCAATAAAAATTCACCATAATAATCCTCCTTCCTCAGCTTTCAACAACTTTTATCATATTATCGATCGTTAATCATACTTTAGACTTTGTCGCATCCAGTCTGTCAATCTCGAATAAAGGGTTGAGAAGACATGTGCAAAAAAAGGGGAAAAGTTTAGCTCTTTTTTTTACTCGGCAAGAATCCTTTTTAATCCCTGAATATCAGGAATTAATCCCGTCTTCCACCTCAAAGCAGCCGAATAGCTGGAGGATCGACCAGAGGTCCTTACCACCCCATGGCTCATTTCTCCTAAGCCTCGTTGCTCATTGCCAATTCGACAATTTATGACAGGCTCATTCGATCATCAACATCCACCGCAGCACAACTATATACTAATGATCACAACGGGTTAGAATGTATACAGAAACGATAAACCCATTGCTGTCTTGTCTCGATATCAAATAAAAAGAGCAACCACCATTCACCAGTACCACTCCCTGCATTGACCCTGTTATCTCCCCGGTAGGTTTTTTGATCACCGAACAACCGAACAACCGAACAACTCAAGGGGAATCTTTAATCAAGGCTGCAATTCTTATTCTGCTCGTTCTTCCTTTCGGGATCAACTAGACACATTAGCAGTGGCTGACTCAAGATAGCTGGTCCCGGAGCGACACGGAAATGGAACTGGAAATGGAAATTCGGGTTGCCTCATCACACGCAAACTGAGCTTTCAATTGAAATTGACAAACGACGGAGACTGGCTGAGTGAGAGTGGTGAGGGAATGAAGCTAAGCAGGTAAGGACCTTTTGACGGATAATTGTTAAAAGACTTGATGAAGCAGTGTAAAGAGTGCACGGAGCCATCCACAGAGGGAGCGAAACATTGAGAATTAATCACGAAGAAGGATGCGAGAGGAAGGGTGGAAATCCAAGTGGGATTTATTGAAGCAGTCAATAATGTGTAATGAATGTGTACGAGTTGGAAAGACTTGGCTTGAATGATTGCTTCACCAGGATCTGTGATCAGTTATTTCTCAGTTTGATTTGGATTTGGATTTGGATGTGAATGAGCGTAATAACATGTCTAGTCTTGACTCCATCACTTGACCAAGCCATAAAGTCAAAAGTCAAGAATACGCAGAAACGTTTAGTCTTTGTGCTCATTGTTTACCAACCCCATGGCTGAGTGTTTAGCTCTTTCAGAGAATCTATTGTGTCCGTCAGTTGATGTGACTACAGTGCACCGTTGATGTGCTACGAGCAGGTGGCTATACATCTAATTATTTATATATGGTATGGGACAAGGCACAGGGCAGAGGCACAAGTACGAGACCAAGGTATGACATGCCACGGTGTATAAGGAGACTTGTAAAGAAATTCAGTGAACAATTTGATTATCTTACTGCAACAACGACACACAGACCGAACTCCTGCCATATATTAAGGACATGAGAATTGAGAACGTCTACAGAGTTGGACGGTATTCAAATTTCCGTCAAGGTAGCCATCTCCAAAAATGGTAGCCCGCTCACCATTTACCTGTCAAAGTGGCCAAAAGACTTGTAAATTATTCTTATGAAATTGAGCCTTTGACATAATTTTAAATAATTTTATTAATTAAACTCCAATTTCACAATGAAAACTATAGCGTCGCTCAGCCACAGTCTCAATCCAATCCTATGCTTCACTTTGCTTTGCTTTGCTTTGCTAGGTACACCAAGAGCCACAGCTGCCGCAAGTGCCGCAAGTACCTCTCAGTCTTTGACAATACGGACAAAATTATAACCTATTCACTCCTATCGATTTTGCTCACATATTTGGCTTGCTTTTCGTTTCTTCTATCATCCTTTCCCTCTTCTTTCCCAGTCCTACGTGCTCCATGCCAGCCTCTCGTCGTCTTCATCGTCATCGCCGTCACTCCGTCTCCCAGTATTACCATCAGCATCGGCATCAGCATCAGCATCAGCATCAACATCAACATCAGCTACCAACGAACCACGCAATGCACAAGGTGCCAGAGTATGGCAACTTTACTCATAACCATCTCACTCTTGCACCAACCAAGACTTAATGCAATCTCAACTCAAGCAGTCCTCTCATATTTACCTATGCAAATATTGACATACTAATTATTCACATTTAATTAATAATAGAGCAGAGTAGGTGTAGTCTCGAACTCGATTACTGATTTAGATTCGCCACGTAGCTTGTGTGGTGTGCTGGTCTCCTGTTTCTCATTTCTAATCACTGCCTTCCTACCTTGGCACTTTGGTATGTAGTTGGCAGGAGCAGGGCAGGATAATCACAATATGAATTTATTTATGTAACCATGACTTGTATATGCACATTACTATTGTAGTAGCAGATCTGCAATGCATAAAAATTATCTGCTTTTCTTTCCATGCGTCGCCTTATGCATGCCTCAGCTGTTACCTGATGGAGGGTATTATATTATATTATTGCTACTACATCGTCACTGAAGATGCCAAATTCCCCGACTGCAATTCCTTCAATAAAATTCCGGATCTAAACTTGTATTCAAATCAAAGGTACAAAACTACATTTGTTTACCATGGCTCTTCCGCAACTTTGCTTTTGCATGCATTTGTTGATGCGCAATTTGGCTTGGTTTGAGAATTGTAATTGGTCAATATTGTCTCTTCACCGAAGATATAATTTGCCTGCGCAAACACATAAACACATATGTACTTAGCCACTTATAGATCTAACCCTTTGCCTTGCCAGCACCCTACTAAATTACGATCTAATCATAGAATCCGTATGCTGTACCCACGAATCAAAATTATGCTTCAACTTCAAGTTCGTTCCAACTAAAGTCTCACCATGCAGACTGTATAATGGGAAGAGAGATACTAATTATCCCATCAACTGCCTCAGATGATAAATTCAAAAAATGTACGTGAACTTCAAGAATGGAAGGAAAGAAAAAAGAAAATATGAAGATGATAGTAAATTACAATTTATAGCGAATTACCAAGTGATCTAACAATAAGAATGGAATACAATGGAATATAATCTACCACGCTATTCGCGGTACACACTATAAAATACCTACCTGAGTAAAGGGAAGAAGTGCAGAGGCAGCGGCAGCGGCAGCGGCAGAGATAGGACGGTTGAGTGAATGCACATACATCTACATACTCGATGTAATACGGCGATGATGCTACTCACATGCATGTCTGTATTATTATATAGGTAAGTTGTAATAAGTGTAAATGGGTACTTAGGATGAGGCATGAGGTACGTATGAAGTAATCACCAGCTTTTTCATTCACACTCACAATTCACTATTCACAATCCTTAAAGATCGCAGTGGCATTCGACGATGAACATTTCCTCCTACACTCGACTCACTCAACGACTCACCTCACTCCAAGCACTCTCAGCAAGATGAGGAGCAAACAGCTACAGAAACAGCAACAGCAACAGAAACAGAAACAGTAACAGTAACTCCAACACCTACAGCAATATTAGCAATAAGCATCATTCACTAACGATAAGTACAACAAGTAGTGACTAGCAATAATAGCAATGTCTTTTCAGCATTTACATCCCACAGAATAAGGCTAAAAGACATGAAACAATTACATGAAATAATTACATGGAATCATTACGATCTAACTTACTTGCTGGGAGAGTGCAATCTACACCTGAACATTAGAGATGCCTCGGTCTCATGTACAGAGTTACACACAAGATTATACTTGGCTACGTATGTAAGTATACATCCACAGTGTGGAGTAATTAGCCTAGAGTACGTCATTAGGATTTGATTGAATAATTATTGTGGGAGGGGAAATTACGAATTACGAATTACAAATTGCATTGTACTTACGTGTCCATGCCATTTTACTTTACCTCACTTTTCTTTACAATGATGACTGCCTGTGAACACTTTGAAGTCGTGATGACAATTTGAAATTTCTAACAATAAATCGTCGTGGTCCAAGTCAAGTCAAGTCCATTCCATTGGAATCCCATCCAAGTCTTCCACTTGATGGCAACGCAACGCATCAACCGCCATGCTGACAGGATTCACAGGACTCAGAATACAGTCACAGGATACGTCCATTGAAATTGACACGCAATTACAAAAGACACAAACACAATCCTCGGAATCCTTCATTTTTGAATTCCTCCTCGTTACGTTATGCACATCCCTGTACGCATCTTTGGAGGAATCTTCGTCATATTCCATTGTGTGAGCTTCGAACATGTTCGTGTCCTTACGTCTTTACGTATTTTACGATTTAATTCCGAGCATGATTACGATTACGAATACGAATACGAAAACGAATACGAACGAGTGTGAGTCAAAGCCAAAGCCAAAGCCAAAGCCAAAGCCAAAGTCAAAGCATGTGGAAGTTGATGTATGAATATCCATTTAATTATAAGACTCAAAGAACATACTTGATAATTCGTAATTCAAGGAAAGGATGCACGACTCCTGATCATCAGATGTAGATGTGATGTGATGTGATGTGATGCGCTGTGATGTGAGCAAGGAGAAAAAGCCATGTTCAAACTTGAAACTGAGTAGGAAATGCAAACGGAAAGGTAAATACGCTTTGCCTGCGATTGTTACAGGTAGACGCTTGGTCCTTCTTCTTCCCGATTGTTCTATTCACTTCTGTCTGCATTCCTCACATCTTTCATCTTCATCTTTCCAATTACTGACTAGTGGGGTTTTAAGCATCTCAACAGCATCTCACTCGCATCACCATCAAACCAACCACCAACCAACTAACCAACCAACCAACCATGTACACACATTCACACTCACAAACACAGAAACAGAAAGGAACAACAAGAGTGCCCGAGACTAATATGCATACGTCATTCCAAGCAGCACAAAAGCATCGCTTTATTCTCACATTATGAAACAACAAGACCAAGACTATGAGACGACTTTGATGTGTAATTTAATATTTAAATCTTTTGTGGGCGATGCACTCATCTTTCCGTCAATGTAATCTTCTCTTTGCAAGGCTTCTCCTTTTTCTCCCATTTTATTCTATCATCATTACAACTACACCGAGTCATACTTGCGTTTCAACCAAGCTTCGCTTTTCCTTTCGTGTTTGTCTTTTCCTTTTCATTCTGTTTACATTCACAGCTACAATCACAGGCTGGACTGTTTGCTGGAAGCTTGCCTTCATAATTAAGCTCATTACTGACTGCCACCATACCGTTGCACTACATACAGCCAATCTGACGCTTCCTAAACACTCCTGTCAATTCCACGTATTTGCTCTTTCTTTCCTTTCCGCATTCATCTCAAACTCATTAGGAATAATTGTCCCCAAAATACACGACGACAGTCAAGTCAACACAATCAAATACTCTATCTGATTGATCTTTATTTGCTGGCAAATATGTAGGAAGAGCTCCCACATTCCACCGTCGAAATTGCATCGCATCGCATCGCATCGCATCCCCTTGCTAGCAAAAAGGCAGGAATATCCCCTGGTCATTCTGCACTGAGCAAGTGTTATTACGGAGAGGCAGTATAGGAAACATTGGTGCGCCCCTCTCGGTTATTTCTGTTTGATTTTTACCTTGAGAAAGACACCGAGTTAACTTCTGGAATTCGCAACAACAAAGGGGCATTAGTATCTGCAATGCACGCATACCAGGCAGGGTTCACCCAGGTTCAAAAATATTAATAGTCCATTTTATGTATGAGTGCCGGGGAAGGAGGATATTAACTGACAACTCCCAACTGCCAACTGGTTAACTGGTACTGGCATTACAGATAAAGTGGATGTGGGTATTCTCTGCAGCCATCAACTATCCCGCTCCCTTCTCCTCCTCTCTTCTCGGCTTCCATTACGTCTGCAGTCTACAACCGTCGCCAGTATTCCCTTCTCGCCCAAAGAAATCAAGCTGCTTTACGGTTTTGCCCATTCCTCATGTCTATCTCTTTCTCTATAAGGTACAGTCTGCCATGGCTCAAGTCCTATTCCAAACTACACCAGAGCACATGATAACACTGACAAGATAAGAAATGAAGCAATTTTTCAGAGCGGACAAATGACATTATAAGTAGAAGCTGTAGTGCTGTACCTACTTGTACATAGCTGTGGCTCTGTTTACAACACATAGTAATAATGCAGATACTTCAACCAGAGACTGGTCGTCAGCTACAACGTGCATAAAGATACTTTGAGCACGATAAAAAATGTTGCTCATTGTTTTGAATATCAAAAGTCTGAAGGTCCAATAACACCTGCTGTCTTATCTCTTGCACATAATATTTTATATACCTGTACAGATTGTGACATCACCGTAAGAAATACGAGAAGGAAATACAGTCAAGTCAAGAAGGGAGGCAAAAAAATATTATTCAATGCGATTGAATAAATGAATAGAGCGTTACTCACACAAACTCACTCCACTCTCCACCGTCTACCCGTTCCTTCGTCAGCCAAGGCAATGGCAATGCAACAACACAAGGGAATAAGCTATGCATCTCTGCATTCCCGTGGATGACTCCGAGTCCTGTGTAAATATCTATGTATGTATGTGCATTGTGCATATACCTCTATCAATACTCTGCGTGTCATATCCAGGTGCAGAACCACTCATACTCATGACTACTTGTGCATATACATAGACGCTGAGAACCGAAGCAAGTAAAGCACTGCCTAGGCTTGGATCTGTTGGTGTAGATTGTAATTGTAATATTGAGAAGGATTCCGATTCACTCCAAGCATCAATGACTGGATGAGATGTGGATTATCCATTGGAATAGCCAGAAGGATTTGAAACAAAAAATGCTGCAGTTTGGATTTGTGTGTGTACGGTGGACGGTGAGGAATGGTCGCTGGTCGCTGAGGGCTCGAGGAACGGACATGAGATGAGAACGTCATGCAAGTACGCGACTTGTAATCAACAATTTAAATATGATCTTGGAATCGAAATGATGTGTACATAAGGAATGCCAGAACCAGAAAGATGCGTAGGATGAACGAACGTAGGAATGTAAGTGAGTGTACTGCCGTGTGTAGCTTTTTATAGTCCGAGTGCATAATGGGATGGTGGTTGTTGTGTAGAGTACACGTTCAGGTTCTATGATTGAGTCAAATTACATATTGTACTGTGATGCGATGCTGACGCTGACTTGAACTGACTTGGAGACGATATGACGAAGAAAAGGATGAGAATAATTGCGCCTCAAGCCGTACTTTTTTACCACCCAAGGTAAGACCACGGCTATCTCCACACATCAAGACACGTCTCTGCAATCTGTACGGTCTATAAACGTACTTAGGCAAGCAATATTATGCAGTCCACACCATCCACACAGACCTTACGGACGGACAAACAGACGAGGAAAGAGAGCCCAGAGTACAGGGACAGCAACGGAATACAGACACACAACACAACACAAGATATTCTCGTAAACGTGGGAAGCTGGGTAGCTTTTAGCAATTTCAGTTTCGTGTACACATTGCAATCACCGACCAAATGGATGCATTCTGCACACAAATCCTTGCAACGTGAGATACTTTCGTCAATCCCTTCCTCAAGCTTTCGGCAAAAATAAATAAATCTGAATTTAAATCAAAATTATATTGAATTACCTACCCACGTTTCTCCAGCACAGAGCACAGATGTCGAAATCTAATTCCGGCTCCCTGCACGCTCCCACAATTCCAGCTCCACTTCCATTTGGAATGCCAGAGCAAGGACCAGGTATTCCTGTACCTGGCTCGTCTCTCCATATCTCTCCCACATACATAACCCCTCCGTTCCGTCGAGCTGACTTTGAGAAAGCTTTTCTCTAATTCTGTCATGGCTGAGCATTAGGATAATCCCAAATGCCAGAAATATGAAAAGTGCTGAAGACATTGGGAGGGTCGTTCTGGGTCTTGGTAAATACGACCGAAAGCATTGAGTGTGACTTGTGTGACAAATGGTCGTTGTCTGCACCAAAACGATACACCTTTGCTACTGGTGGCAAAGCATGATATTTTGGCAAATCGAGCATTGAGTTTGTTTTGGAAATGGAAAGAGATAAAAGATGTGTGATGATGTGACTCAAGTCCTTTGCTCATCTCTCCACAAGCCATGCAGAACGGGAGTGAGCGATATTACATGAAAAAACCTCAAAGCCCGCCTATTGTTCAGTTTCAATGAATTTGATTGTTACGACCAATCTCTCTCCTCCCGACAGTGCCAAACGGAATGGTCGCGTGAAGAGGAATAGCAATAAGCGATGAGGAGCGGAGGAGAGGAGAGGAGAGGAGAGGAGAGGAGAGCGGAGAAGAGACGAGAGGACAAGGTAAAAAGGCTTTAAGACTGTCAATACACGGAGTAGCCATGCCATTCCGTGCAGGAGTATGACCATCCATGTAAGGATTTATACGAGATTCCAAGTATGTAAGACAAGGCAAGGGAAGGGAATACGTGAAGAGACGCAAGGTCAACGTAACAACTCAAGTGAGTGCCTCCCATAAAGCAAAATACAGAACGGATCTCAGGTAGGTAGGTAAGGGATGGAGATGGAGATGGAGAGGTGAGTTGGGCCAAAGCTTCTTTAGACGTACCTACCGACTATCGTTCTATCTTTTTATCGTTCCTTCCCAACCACCACCACCAACACTACAACTACCTTTGCCTTTCTTCAAGTCCCTAACCACATAACTGCAGTCTTATTGTTGGCTGAGAGTAGCGAGTGAATTGAGTATGCACTCTTGCCGTCTTACCCTCTGTGGCTATGCAAGTACTGCCAGAGCAATGCCAGTGGTTCCTCACTACCTGTTGTCGTTGTCTGCGGTACAACTGCCTATAGCAGACTCGACTGATGTGAGTACACTGGTTCATATCGACATCGTCACCATCGGCTCTTCTGGCTAAGGTTTCCATAGTCCTCACCACCTGAACAAGAAGTGTTGGTTGTCCGAGCCTCCGTAAACAAAATACCTACATAGGCAGCTCGAATAAGCGAAATAAGTGAAAGGGAAAAACATTATTATCATTCCAACAATTCTGGCTTAAGCAGTTTTTATCCACCAACACCAACACTAGCACCTCGGCCAGCCTACCTCCACTCTGTACATACCACCACCAACATAACTTCACTTTGGATTATGATTACAAAGATTTTTGCACACACAGTGCCAAGTTAGTCGTTCCCAGGTATCATCACCATCATGGCACCTGCCATATTATTTTCTTCTCTTTTGGTGAGTAAATCTTTTATTTTCCCAATTCAATTTCAAGTCCCCACCGTTTTCCTCCATCCTGGCTGTTCAAATTCCACTGAAATCCGATTCCATATTTCCCTCCTTTCGCCCGTCTTTTTCAGTTAAATTAAGTGATCTGTTCGTATGGAAGGTAAGAGATTGTCGGTGTGGATGTCGTGGTCGTTGTCGTTGTCGTTGTCGTTTTGGCTCTTGTTTATCGTTGCCGTTTGTCGTTGTCTTCTCGTTGTCATTGTGCACCTGATCAAAGTGTCTGTTTCGTGTCTTGAGGAGTGAATACTAATGTGTTGAGCAAAGTGTGAATTAGCTGTAATTTTATCATCCACCTCATGTTCTTTTTTTTGTGTACAAAAGATCCTGCTGGTGACGTCACAAGGAATTATTGGAGAAGAGAATAATACCCGAGTCAGCACCAGTAGCAATGTGATCAATTTAACCAGTACCGAGAGTCCCACCACTCCGAATAATAATATCGAAATCGATTGCGCTTCCACGGAAATTAAAGTGCGCATCAAATCTCCTCACCCGGATTTCAATGGAATGATCTATCCTCAGGTTTGGACACGTTTTTTTTCTTCTCTACCTTTTGGTCTTCATCCAGGATTTATCGCTCCATCATTCCTTTTTTTATGACTTCGACACAATTTTAGTTTTGCGAATCATCATATTATCATCCCTTTTTTATCAACGTCAATCAAGGCTCGTCGTAAATAATACTTTTTATAGTCGTACGAATAATAATCATAATATTATAACAAAGTCAAAGTCTGTGGAAAATTATTACTGTGATTCTGATGGCGCCACGAATAAATTCGCAAGTACTCTCTAGGTATGCAACAGCTAATGGTACTATTAATGCAACATAGTTGATGAGCTCATGTGTTGGGTAATTAAAGTGGAAAGATAAAGACGATAATAATATTTTTGCAAGGAATTGCAAAAAAAAGAGCAGTAGGATACATATGTAAAGATATGAAAAAAAACGTTGATGAGAAGGAATGTACTTGGAATTGGTGGAATGAGTGATGAGAGCAGAAATACCTACGCAAACATGAGTAAATAGAATCAGAAAAAAATACACAAGTGCTTTTTATGATTCCCAGGGTTTGAGTAAGAATAGCAGTTGTCTGGCGGAATATTACAATACCAACTCGGACTGGATAGAATACAAACTGCCATTGAGATCATGCAACACGATGAAACTGAATGAAGGAAGTAATGAAGAATTTTATAATACGATCGTTCTGGAGCCACATCCTAAACTCGTTACTGGACAAGGTCAAGGCTTCCATATCAGATGCAAATACAAGCACAACATTAACGTTCAGATGACCATTTTCAAAAATGGCGAAGAACTCAAAGCTGAACACGTTAAAATTGGAGATCCGCTCAAATTAAATATCTCATTCGAGCATCCTGCCAAGTAAGTAGATCTTTCCATCCTTTTCCTCTTGCCTTGTAATAAATTGTAATCATAATTAACTTCATTTATGATTTTGTCAGATCAAATAATTTGATATTATACACAACTTATGTAATTGTCTGGTTAATGGTTGCTGGGTGTAAATCAGACTTGTATCTCAACCTCGTATCTTGCAACATTCCACACATTTAAGACGTTCTGATGTCCTGTATTGGCTTGGATTGGCATGACCATTTATGGAACTCCGATATGTTTGCTAAAACAGAACGTAAATACGTTTGCTCGTAGTTCAATGTTACAATTTTTAACTATCTCGACACTCTACAGTGATTTTAATTAGAAGCTGTTCCTTGGTCTCACTTCTCTCCCATCGTCCATGTCCGTCCTTATGCTTATCCTTATACGAACATGAGTATATATAAATCCCAGTGCGAGTTGGAATACGAATATGTAGAAATCTAAATTTACTTTGGACTTGCAAGCCCAGACTTGTCCCATCACCACTGCACTCTACTGTGCGGGCACTAGACACATACATACCTACCTACCTACCTATACATACCTTGATGGGGAAGGACAGAAATCCCTCTTTTTTCCTTCACAACTGCCCAGTCATCAATAACCATCCAAATTTAGATTTGACAGCATTCTCTAAGTTTTCCAAATTATGTTTTTTCTCAATGGATTTGTGGAATGAAGATGACTGCGTTGAGAAGAGCTTAATGAGAGTGCGATATGAGTTGATGGTTAGAGGAAAACAAACTATCGTGAGGGAATCCGTAATGTTTGTGGGGAATAATAATTGGATGACGACATCCGTTTGAGAAGTGTAGAATATATTGAGCATACAATAATATTTTCAAGGAAATTAGTCACATAGGTGTAGCCACACGTCATTTATCATTGGACAGGTTTAAAATCAATACACCTAGACGGACCACACCGCCCCAAGGCTGCTGCTGCTGCCTTTGATTTTGCATTTTATACTGCTCCTATATGCAGTTGTCTATGCAAATCCTGATATAATAGGAACCTGCTAAATACTTATTACTATTGCAAATTGCAAATTGTAAAGAGTAACGATGTGATTATTAATTGTATTCTATTTTCCATTTCACTTGTGCTAATGATCTGAAGGAAAGGATTGCGAATGGAAAAGGATAAAGGATTAATGGATTAGGAAAGTGATAAGTGTAGGAATAGTGAATTGTGATTGAATGGAGATAGGGGGCAGGTGAATTCGTTTACAGGTGCTCGATTCTCCTTTTAAACAAACGTTAACGTTTTAGTAAGGTGAGGTTATGGCATGGCAGTACAGTGCAGTGCAGTGTGTCTATGGAGGAGTTGAAAGAAAAAAAATGGAAATCTCATGGAACAAGAACCAATTGCTTCCACGAACGACACTGTAAGCTGCAGAAAGATTCCAAACGGTTTGTAGAACAGTCAGAACTAATCGATTAAGGTTCGCAAAAGTTTAAAAAAACCACAACCAAAGAACTTTACCGTATTTTTTTGCAAATACCATTATGTAAAGCAGACTGATCGTACGATTAGCTGTAGTTTGTCGAGGCCCAGATGACTCCACACAAGAGAGTAGAGTCTCTGTCGCTCATACCTACACCACAGTGGACAGCGTGGGCTCCCTTTCTGGTTGCAGATTGAGATTTCTCAGCAACCCAACGGCATTTCGCACCCACGCTGTCGAAGAATGACTAGGAAATAATATTAGCAAAATTCGCACACAGGGTCATTCATCAAATTCGGCACACCTATGTCCAAGTCCGCAAATTCCCATTACGTTTTCCCAATAATTGCTCTGTTTACCTTACTATACGACGCTCTGGAACTTTGTGGAATAAGCCAAAGCCAACGAAGGAAACTAGGCAATGGCTGAAAGTCGTTGTTGGTAATTCGTAGGCAGACAAAGATGCTACTCATTCGAGCTAATTGTACACGTTTTCCACTCAGCAGTCATTTAAAGGCTAAAAGTAGTCAAATGTAAATGTAACACATGCACTAAAACGCCAAGAACAGAAGGACGTTGGCTCGCAAAGCTGTATACACTCCTCAATGTTTTCCCCACTGCAGCATTCACTTTTGTCGAATTAACCTCAATCATAAAATTGTTCACCGTATTTTCCATTTGAAATCGACGTGTAAAATGTAAATAGTGCAAAATGCAAGCAACCTCAAAATAACCTCTGAAGTCGCACAGTATTTTCTATTTGCATTGTACTCTTTCATCAGTCCAAACGTTGACAGTGGTTGTTAAGAGTTGGGTGAGTGTGTCATACTTATTTCCTCGTGTTTGCACACACGGTTCGCATCTTCATAATCTGTAGTTATGCAATGAAACCACACAAAGACAAGACAAGAAACGGTGGCTTGTTTCCGCTCTTCTTGTGCTTTAAAGATCTTGCCGTCTTGACCGAAATAGAAACATTAACAGAAGGTAGAGTAGTACCTACAAACGACTGACTGACAAACTGGGATAGCGAGAGGAAGAAAAGAAAAGAAAAGATTGTTAGGAGAAATACGGCGATTCTTCCTTCTCTCCTAGTTTCCCAGTATTGATGAGCATCAACTGTGAAAACTTTGTTTGCGGAGTGGAGATGCTAACGATATTATCCTCACAGTCTCAGCCCTAACGGGCAAGATTAGCTAACAAGGCAAATATTTACGTATTATTTTTATTTATGACGGTCGACTGTCTGCAGTGTATTGCGGTGCTAGGGTTATACATAGGTACCTATGTATTATGGTCGTGGCTACAGGCTTAGGGAAAGAAAAGCAAGGAAAATCGGATTCTAGTGTACTCCAGTCAGTCAGGTTTAAAATACAGTAAAATACGGAATTTTCCACTGAAGTCAAGTCAAGAGAACTTGTTAGAGACTTGTAGTTGTGAGTTGAAGCAAGAGAAAAAAAAACTCGAACCTATAAATAAGCAACATAATAAATAGCCCAAGGAAATGATCATTAGATAAACTATGGCGAAAAAGTTGCAAAAATAACAAGAATCATTGTGTGAGCAAGTCTGCAAAGTAAACATATGCTGAGCAAGTAACGTAAATATTTGCACATGAATTCGTCGCATAAAATCGTCAAGATATCTTGAGCTGGGTTCAGCTCGGCTATGACCCTTGATAGACCACATTATGTGTGTATGTACGTAGGTTGAGTATCTTAAGACAACCTCAAGCTTCTTGCAACTTTCTGCCCACATAAAACTACACCGCAACTCCGTACATGCACATCCAAGTAATATCCAGATATGATTCTCATTCTCATTGCTTACGTAAGTAGTTATTGGTTCTCAAGTAATTACCCTGTGGAGGAATGAATCACTTGGAAATCTATAAAAGAGAGACAAAATCTAGGTTATTGTCATCAATTATCCATCTATGCAGCACAGACACGCGTAATTAGCTTCCCAAAATAAATAATTAAATGACTTGGTGGATTGAACTGGTGCAAGTCAGACGTTTCCAAGAGTGATTTACATGACGTTGTTAACTTGTGAATCTTATAGGTTGCCCTTCATTGTGACCAACTGCAAAGTCCGAGATGGATTAGGATGGACGGAAGAGACTCTGGTGAATGGAGACGGTTGTCCCGTCAACTCGGAAATCATGGGCTCGTTTATCTACGACAAAACTGGCAATTCCGCCAGCGTTGAATTCCTAGCTCACAAATTCCCATACTCTCCCAGTGTTTACTACACATGCAGCGTTCGAGTTTGTAAGCACTGTCATCCTCCCATCTGCAATGGCAAAGTGAATCTGAGGAAGCGGAGAGATGCAATCATTGATGATGGAGACCAACCCGCTACAATTGAAGTATGATCACCAACCATTTCGCTATCCCTTATCTCGCACTAACTAATCCATCCAAATTAAAGATACATGTTGTAGTCATTAGATTTAGACACGAGTACATATGTATAGACATCAACTTATCAACAACTTATCATAAGTCATATGCAACTGAATGTATGACCGTAATTACAGCTCCTTTGGAAAACTATAACATGTTTTTCTGGTATTTCTAGGTATATAATGGGTTATGGGTGAATGAGGCAGCGGAGAACGAGGCAGAAGCGGAAGCTGCCGACATTCTCAAGCAGAAGGAAGAAAATGGCGAAGTTTTATGTTTCAATCAACGAGATTTTGCTCTAGCAATCGCATTTTCTGGTCTCTTCCTTATGATTGCTGTCATAATTCTCATCTTTGTCTTGTGTCTCCGACGAAGAAATTCCGTCAAGAATTCATCAGAGTCGAATTCATCCATTTACTCCGGTGGCTACACCAACACAGCCTACTCACATTCATCATAAACGCAACTCTTTTTAGCACACACACAAGCCACCCTATCGTCTTTCCGTCTCTCCACTAACTCTTAACGAGAAGTATTAATTTTAAACCATAATGATGACTAACGCTATACCGTAAGTGAACAACTGAAAACTTTTCCAGTACCTTTTTAGATCCCGTGTCCCTCTCTCTCACCAGCCAAGTCCATCAATCAAAATGAATGCGTAGGAGACTAGAGTTAGCATGGGGTATTATTAGGTTAGCTTTTATTTGACAGTACTGGAAGATCATGACAACTAATTCTTGTTAGTCATTTTATTGATAAAAAAATATGATGATCTTTATAATTATTCGATGCGACAACACTCAAGAATGCAAGTAACAAAATAGAGAGTGAATTGTGTGTAAACTACCGATTACTTGCAAGTTGTGCTTCACTTTTTTGTTCTTTTCAAACAGAAAATTCAATCCCCTTGAATTTATTAGACACTAATATTCTTTTGGTCATTTTGGAAAGTTGGTTAACTACGATTATCAGTGTGAAAGCGTTTCTTTTTTAAAAACAGTCGTAGAAAAAGGTAACTTAACGTGACGAAGGACTGGGTAGAGGTACGCATGATTAACAGTATAAAATATCAGATCAGAAACGTCCACGATTTTGTATATAAATCTTGATGGTTAATATAATGACTCCGATGACTCCGATGAATGCTGTACCTGTTGATTGTGATAATTACAGGAATCCAGAATTAAGTACAAGAACAAGAATAATACTTCCGAGCAGAAACTACAATCAATCGAAAAGGAAACTTTCATTTCAATTTACCTCCACAGACTATTGCCAGAGTAGCACGATAGAAGGGTATCACAACGTCATCGTCACAGTCGCCGTTATCAACTCTGAGTCATCAACATCAACATCACCATTTAAGTATCCGCATTTAATTGGTCAACCATAAATACCAGAAGTTACAGTTAATCATAATATTATTATTAAATAATTTCACTTACTGGCACGGAGCAATAAAATTAACGAGGCTGATGGCAAGACCACAAGAAAGCTTGTCAGTGAAGCTCATGGCGCCATAAACAAATGCTCCACTTTCAACGTTCGAACCGATCAAATCAGCTGTGATGGACAGTGAGGTGACAAGCATTGCGGAGCCACCGCCACCTGAAATTGTTACAGAATTTTGAGTAATTAATTAAGTGGTCTGCAGTGCAGTGAACCAAATCACCTTTCTCCGTCTCTCCAATCTAATCGCAAGTCATTATCGTTCCGTGGGGTATTAAGTCGAGTGGAAGTTCAAGTGTGGTCTAAAAAGTACAGCTCATGAAGCAACGTAAATTTGAAACTACAAAACTAAAAAATGCAATAAGAAGCCTATAAGAAATTTTTTGCTTGTAATACAGGACTTTCTTCTTCGCTTACTCAGAAGCGTTTACTTTCAGCCTTTCAACTTACACAATCTAGCAACAAGAAAAAACGAGAAAAAAAGAATATCCAGAACCAAATATCATTACCCAGTGCACAAGAGTTTTACTCCATTACCAAATCTATTGTCGCCATAATTTAACAAAATAAGTCTCTCATAGGATAAGTAATTATAATCATTTGTGGTTAATCATACGACGCCAATTTATAAACTTGTTTTTTTTGCATTAGTATAACGTGTAAAAAGATACAAAGCGCTTCCGATTTACATTTACAATGTTACAATAACTCAACGAATCCATATGCCAGAAAGTAAAGTCATTAATTTGTTTGCGTTTTGGAAAAAAATCTAGTAGGTTGAACTAGTGGGAATAGACTAGTAGACCTGGTAGAAAGCGAATTCAGTCCCTGCTTAAGCAATATTTGTTATGTACTAATTAATATTGTTATAATCTTTAATGTTATATTTAACTCGATTATATTTGTTAACCAAAAGCTATTAGTTTTAATAAATCTTAGGTTGTAGTTAAGTTGGATTAAGGATGTGTCAACTTTTGCTCGGGATGTTTCTATACATGTAACGTTTATGAAAATGTGCAAGTAGTCGTAGTCGTGTGTGGTGTAGCATATCGTGAATATGTATCTAATTTGGTAAATAGGCTGACGGCATAAGGACATTACTTTGAAAAGAGTATTTTTAATCAAACGTTTATACAAGAGTGAGCGATGATTATTTTGGGAATTAATTTAATGAAGCTATTCATCGTTTAATGAATAACTTAGTTAGAATAGGGTTATGAGATGAAATATTATGTCTGTGCCGTCTGTGGTGAGTCCTGTAAGTAAATATGAGTAATTGTCTAAGCTTTGTTAATAAAAAGAAAACTAAATTGATAACAGCTGGCTGTCTCAATTAGATCTTATTCAAACCATGCATGGAGCTGGTGCCGGTGACTACAGTGAAACACTTAATTGCTCCAGTGGGTTCAAGATGTAAGTTACTCAAAAAATCATGTCTTTGCAAAAGTGGAAAAAGTGAGTTCTTACCGAGTAATGCAGCTACGCCATAGATTCCGTATGACTTCATAAATGGGTCCGTTTCCCAGTCCATACATACGATTAGAAGGGATCCAATAATACAGAGGAGAGCACCGAATATAAAACTTAATTGACGACCAACGTACTTGTTCATGTGCTTGAGGAAACAGGTTAAAATCAATCCCACAATGTACATTGTCAGTGGAACTGTAGCCAAGGTTTCCACTGTCAATTTCAGGGATTTTTGCAGGTACAACGGCACGTAGACTTGGGTGACATTCACAGATAAACGAGTACACATGTAAATTAAGCCAACCTACAAGAATCAACGCGTGTTATCACACAGCAAGCAATTAGTTACCTCTCAGTTTCCATTCCAATGATAAATCAATCTCGCACTTGAACTAATTAAACTTGTCGAGCAACTTACAACGTAAAACTGAAACATTCCAAACCAGTCCTTCGCATCCATTTTTTCCCTCCCCAAACTTAGCCATGTTGTGCTCAAAGGGTTTGTGGGTCGGAGTGTTTGCACACTCTGATTAATCACTTGTAAACTGTGTTGTAAATGAGCTAGAACTGAATTGGAATGACTAGGGTGATTGCTGGATGCCACGGACTCATAATGTCTTCCGGACTCCAGATGAAACGAAATGTCTGTCTCTGTAGTGGGATGACCTGCAGCAGCATTCCTGTGAAGTAGCGCTTGTCTTGCCTCTTCACTATATTTGCCAAAAGTGGATCGCCTGCGTCTGTAATTGAAGGCTGCATTCACCGTTTTCGTGGAGCAATGTAAGGATTCACTTATGGACTGTCGCCGGGTGTCAATCGATGGCAAGGAATTGAGAAAAGCAACTGATCGTTTTACGTTAGCATCTGGCTGCTCATCCACGGTGTAGTGGAAAGCAATACTAGCCACTACTCCAATCGCCACCGCAATGCAAGCGATTTCCTAAATGTATGAGTTCAGAACACGGGCCATTACAAATAATTAGATCAACTGGAACAGATGGAAAAAGTCTTAGACCAAGTAACTTATACGGAAATGAGAGTCATCCAAGGCTTACCGTGAATTTGCCAGAGTCCTCGGGAGTAAGCGTATCGTTAAGTCCCAAGATGGTATACGCAAGTAGGAAAATAGCAATATTTGAACCTACAGTGAAAGCATATCTGGAAAAGAAGAGCAAAAGTTGAAGCAATCACTCTCAAAATCAGTAGTAACCCCCAAATTATCGCACTAAATTGCATTTCATATTTAGTGTTTTACCGGATCGCAATAATTTCCGTTCGGACCAGCTCATCGGGACTCATTTTGGGAATGAGTGCCAAATGAGAGATTTGCGTGGCAGCCCAGCCGATTTGACAAAGACTTACAAAGGGTGCGTAGTACACCATTTTGGCAAAATCATCCGCATCTCCGCAGCCCAAGCATTCCAGGAATACAAATGGAAAACTCGTTGCCACTAGAATTATTCCTGAAAATTCAAAAATACTTTGTGAGCTTTATGAGGACCATCCAGTTACTTTAATTGACTCTATGCTGCCCTTGGGAAGGAAATAGCCGTGACCAGTACTTACAAATAGTAGTTGAAGGGTTTTGCATCATAAGTATGTCACAATATAAATGATAGCTTGGAATTAAATCATGAATTACCAACTAAATGCCAGGATTTACATCTCCCATAGTTGCTGCAGAAAAATACACTCTCCTTAGCCTCGATTCCAAAGAGTGGCGTCGCAATAGCGTCTGCTGCCTATTAAAACAAATTAAAAATGCTTGTAAGATTCCAGGCTGTTAATCAGAGTAACCTTTGATGCGGAGTCAGCAACAAGTAGTCACATGTTGACAGAATTATGACCATGGGCACTGGCTAACCTAACGTTTCTAGTGTTAGGCTGAAAATCAAATAAATCTGTCATATGAATTCCAAAATGAATTTCAACTACAAATTAGTCGAGCTCCTCGTCGTAGCTAATTCCACTATCAGTATCACTAACACTTGAGCAGACTTCCTTGTGACTTTTATTTGCGAGAAGTGTAGACTACAATACATTTAAATTAGTAGGACATTAAAGTTATCAAAATAAAGCGATAAAGAGATCTTAATGGTTTTTACGTACTTGACCCAGCAGCATGAGATAGCCCGCAGATGCAGAAGAGATTCTCGTCACATTTTGCAAGTACAGCAGAAGATAACTGAACCACATTCCGCCGATCAGATCATTGAGAACATGACCGGAACCAATGGCAATCTTTTTGAGGAAATTTAGCTGCAGTAAGGGTTTGAGGATGTCGTCATTATTTGGCGGTTCTATCCTAGGATTCCTCATTGGATGGTGAGATCCGTAATTCTGGTAGTGGTGATTGTGATGATGAATGTCTCCGGACATGTCCAACAACCAACCACACTAGTTGTCAGTCTTATCGTTAGTCTAAGCACAAGTCCACAAACGTAACGTTTCTCAAGTCCCTTTAAACAGACTCCAAGATAAACAGTCCAGTAGAACGACTACGCGAGTGGAATCCGTCGGACTTGTTTCAAATAAAAAAATAATATTTATGTTTACCGGAATGCACACGATGGGCTAGGAATAGAATGGAAGAGTAACAGCAGCCTTTTGCTGCCTTAACTCTCGTTCCTGTGATTTTTTTGATTTTCTATTAATTGAATTCGATTGAGATGATTCGGCTGCCACTGTTCTTTCAAGACTGCTCAGCAACTAGATCCTTCTGTCCACCAGCCAGCTTACTCTCAGCTTGTAATGTTGTCCATGAAGCGATGTCATTTACTATCAACTTGCTACACTTACAGTTTTTATGAAGTCCAGTTTTGTCTTTCTATGACTTATGATACGATAAATTAAGCACTTATGGGTCAAAATGTTATCGTCATTATATTATAGCAATATTTTGCCACATGATAACAACTCCGTGTATTCGGCTGCACAGAAATATGTACCATCCATCCAGCCGAGTCTTTGTATAAGAAATAAATCTAAAAGTAGCAGAGGATATGCGTATACTCGGATTTGTAGGGAATGAGAGGAAGACACGGTAAAGGTCTTGTGAGGATACCCTTTTGCCTTGTAATAATCACTTTCTGAATGACGTATATCGTCAGTGCTTTAACTCCGAGTGGATGTCATCCTGCAATCCTACTTCACTTGAGACTTTTACACTGCCTTTAATAACCACTTATCACAGCAAACTAGAAATAGCTTTAATAATATTTATACCTTCCTATCCTACTCGTAAGTATGATAAATGCCAAACAACTAGAGACAACAAGGCTATTCCATAATTCCACAAATCCATATAATGTAGTTCCGACGTAGTCTCTGGCCCAGTACTCTGCTCAAAGAGCTTCTGACTGTATGACGAAAAATAAGTCATAAAGGAACGAATATGGCATAATTTAGTTCAGACCTTGAAGAATTAAATAATTTGCATTAGTTTTTAATGGGATTATTATGAAAACTAAAGGCAACTTCATTAGGAATCTATGTAAACATCTTTATCAGTGTGTGCATGTATCTCATGGAATTGATAATGGTCACCATTTCCCAATTATAGTTTTAACGAATTAAATTGACCTCTTCCAATACCACTTTGCTTTGAGAAGGCAAAGTCAGAATAAACATTTCACTTAATCTGGTCTGTACACAGTCAGTCTTATATAATACAAATAAAGCATGGATATTTCCTGCTCCTACAAACAAAATGTAATTCGAGCTACAAAACTTTTGGTGGAGAAGAGGAGCATGGATTTGGAGAACGTAACGTATAGAGTACTCACTGAAACTTCTTGCGGATGTCATTACATATAACTAATGTATATACTCTTCGTTTTTGAAAGTTCAAGTAACGGAGTTGGTTTTGTTTTCTCAAACTGCACATGTAACGTAGAAGGTCATGTAACAACGAAGAAAATTTCATATTGCCAAACTAACT